>BTPG01000004.1:180408184-180510684 GCA_036245525.1 Semisulcospira habei
CATAAGGCATGCTAATTTGCCTATTGAACTTGAAACTATGGGATTACTTTCAAGGTCGTGTGAAAGGTTTTCACTATCAACAGGTAGGAAGTGACTTACAGCTTTTGTGTATAGGCAGACAAGAGATCGACTCAAATCACGTGTCATTAGTGAAGCAATGTGATTTTCATATTTAGAATGTAGTTTAATTAGCTCATCAGCAGTAAGGGATTCTATGTCTTCTGTCATGTATTGTTTACCGAGAAAAGCTTTTGATTTGCCGGACACAACTACAGATAGAAGCCGCTGTTTTTTTTGGTCTAAGTCTTTGTTCTCTACAGCACAGATATCGCTTAGAAGAAGTAATTCGTCTTGGTTCATTTTAAAACGTAATATAATAATTTTGTTTAAAGAAGTCAATGGCAGCATTAATAATTTAGGTTAGGTGGGGGATCTGGCTTAATAATCGCAGGTTGGTAGCTGATCAAAAAACGTAGCTTGAATGATTTCTGGAGTGGAACTAAAATGGCTAGGCGATTAAGGTATTGGGTGTATTGGGTGGCGTTGGGTTTGTCTAAATGGCTAGTTGATTACAATAATTAGTTGATCGATGTGGCATTTATCGATTTGATTGGTTTTCAAATCTTATATTCTCATTCTAGAATTAATTATTCTGAGAATGAGAATATGAGAGCCCCAGCCTACCCCTCCCCCAAACGTAGCTTGAATGATTTCTGGAGTGGAACTAAAATGGCTAGGTAATAAAGGTATTGGGTGTCTTTGTTGACGTGGGCTTGCTTAATTACCGTGTTAATTAGAATAAATATATTGTTTGGGGGAGGGGTGGGCTGGGGCTCTCATATTCTCATTCTCTGACCACCAAATTTGTTCTCACTCCATCGCAGGTTGAGCTTGCAGACAGGCTTCTACCATGCTTCAACAGTGGGTCCAAAGTGCCGTTTTCCGACGTCAACTTGTTGTCAGGGAAAGCCCATGCTCCCAAATGGGGGCCTGACAGCAGCACGTCTGAAGTGACCACCATACAGCTGGAGTTCCGAGACCTCTCCAAAGTCACCGGCGACAACAAGTATAACGTAAGTTTGTGACAGAGCTTGCTGTCATCATTCTGTTGTTCTACCCAATAGTTTGACCCTTTGGCTGTTGGTAGCTGTTTTTGTCTTGATGATTCCTGCAGGAATCATTGCGACAAAAACCGCTACTGACAGTCAGAGGGTTAAAAATTGTACTTATGGACAAAATTCAAGAAGCAGACGAAAAACGTACTTTGACTTCATGTATGCTCGTCCAAAATTCTAGAGGCATATAAAATTAGCAGTCATTTTTCCCGCTGTAGCTTTTTTTTGTATGTGACCTTTAATCCATATCATACTGAGGCTAAAAGCTTCAAATTTGGACACTGCCATCTACATTATAATACTTACAGATAAGATATAGACCAATGGCTTTAGTTCAAGGGTGGTGAAAGAATAGCTTGGCGCCTAGAGGCGCCAAGCTATTCTGGCACTACCCTTGAACCATTTTAGTCAAACTTATTTCACACACTGGTGTATTCTGAAAGATAGGGGTTAAGAATAAAAGCAACAGTTGTCTCTGTCACACGTACACAAAGCCACTCAAGTGCTGGCGTGACACCAGCACTTGAGAGACTTTGTGTATGTTTGACAAGAACAACTGTTGCTTCGAACGCTTGTGTCTTTTAGTGAAAATAGTTTTGCCTTTTTATATAATGACTCACAATTCCATTTCAGGATGTGGTACATGAAGTTTCCATGCATGTGCATGACCTCCCAAAGGACAGCGGCCTAGTCCCGATCTTCATCAATGCGAACAGCGGTCAGTTTCGCACCTCGGCAACCATAACTCTGGGTGCGCGTGGCGACAGTTACTATGAATACCTTCTCAAGCAATGGCTTCAGAGCGGCAAAAAATTGACCGTGTAAGTTGCTTATTGTTTAACACTTTGTCTGTCAGCAGCGGGTTTTTTTTTGTTGTTGAGGTGATTTGTGCTCGACAAACAGCACTAACAACAGCCAAAGTGTTAAACCATTACCGTTTTAACCATCTCGCCCTGACACACATACAGCAAGATATGAATCGAGCAAGCTAGTTAAGCTATTGTGGTCAATATGTCTCATAATCTAAGCATCCAACTGTTTGGCATCACCTTTGAACAATCATGATCATTCTGTCCTGAGCTGTAGTCTCCAGGGACGTCTCTCAAGTTCAGGAACTGCTACCAGAGGGATCAGTGTGTTAACCCTTTGGCTGTTGGTGGTGCGTTGTGTTCAGGTGATTCCTACAGGAATCGCTTGACGAAAAGTGCTGCTGTGTGTAGAATCACTTTGACAAAGAGCACCACCGACAGCTGTGTGGTTAATTCCAACAGGGCTTAGTCATATCAGTGTGTTAACCCATTTAGCCCTGATGCATTTGAGCAGGAGATGGATTGACCATGATACTTCAAGGGTGGTGCCAGATTAGCTTGGCGCTGTCAGGCGCCAAGCTAATCTGGCACTACCCTTGAATTATCATGGTTGATCCAACTGGTACATGGTCAAGGGGTTTATAAGGTTTAATTCATGTTTGTTTCTGTACGTCGGAGACGTGCTTTTAAGACCTGTACCTGGTGATGTCAGCTGTGATGACTCCAGGGTAGTGTCTGATTGGCTTGGTACCTGTGGATGAACACAGTAATCAGTTCCTTTTGTTTTTCTGCTCTCTTTTTTTCTGGGTGCTGGTGGAAACAGATTCCATGATGACTATGTGCAAGCGGTGGAAGGCGTTGAACGTAAGCTTGTGCGCAAGTCAGAACCCAGCAAGCTGACCTTTATAGGAGAACTGCTTAGTGGCCGCAACTTTAGTCCCAAAATGGTCAGTCATTTTTTTGAACTCCGAAAATAATATCTTTAGGTTTGCATGTATGTAGCAAAAGCTGCACCTGTGGCTGAGTTCGCAAAACAAAACACTATACAAAATTCAATTTTAAAAAAAGCAGCAACAGAAAAACCTTAACAGAATGTTTATAAACATTTTATTGATCTCTTTCCCTTTTAAAGTCTTTGAGTGAACCAATTCTATCTCTGTGATTCATGCTTGTAGATTCCTGTTAGCTTTTGATCATTATAATGACATTCCCCCAAAACTATTTAAAGTTCATTATTTAACCACTTCATTGCAGCAAAATAGTAAACAAGATCCAGCTGCAGGAGACATATCCACATGAGCCTCAGCAGTTGCAGGTTCTATGCCTATAGCTGGAACCATTTTGTATCCATGTTCCTTTGACAGCTGGGGATCGTTTACATTGAATTTCCAGTGATTTAAAAACACAGCACTGTTCGTCCTATGGCAGTGATAGATTAATGTGTCATTTTATTTGTTTCTTCAAAAACATTACCGACTATATCTACATGACTACATAGGATTACCTATAGCTTACACAATTTTAGCCCAAAATTTACGATGTGTACCTATTGGGCCAAGGGAGGCTACCTGGGGATGCCGTGACTCGGCATCCGAGTAGCCTCCCGTCCCACCCCATGCGGGTAACTGGCTTGCGCTGAGACCCCAGTTTATTCCTTTAGCTTGCAGTGTTCAGATGTGTGTTCTGTTAGCCTCCTACTTGCGCAGCCTTTGGCTGTATATGGTTCTCGCCGTTGCTCTTTCGACTTTGGACTTGGCCCGGCGGTGTGTGTACCTTTCCTGGCCTTTGAGCCTTGGACTGTTCTCTCCTGACTGTGCCTTTCTTCATCGGCGAAGGACACAACAGAAAAGTGCGGCGCCGGTGGTTTCCATCAGCTTGGACACTTGTTCTCGGCGGGGGTTGATACCGGGCCTCGTGGCCCTTGGACTTCTGTGCCTTGTGCGTCGCTGTGCCAGTGGGTCTTTCGGCGTGGACATTGTTGCCGGCTTGTGGTGTGCAGGGCCTTGGTGCCCTTGACTGTTGCTTCTTCGGTGGTGCTCTCTGTTCGTGTGCAGGATGTGTAGTGCAGACGTGCGCTCTCCCTCTGCAGTTTCCCTATGGCTGTGTCGGGTTCTGCGCTGGTTGTGCCTGCGACTTGGAGCCTCGGTTCCCGGCGGTGTGTTGCGCTCAGATGCTTTGAACTGTTGTTTCTTCTGTGGTTCTTCTCTGGGTGCCTTCGGACAAGTTTGTTTGTGTTCCGGTCCTCTGGGACTTCCATCGCGGATTCGGCACCCTTGCCTGACGTGTGCGGCCCCCGGCTCCTGGGTGTGGCGCTCCCGCTTCTGCACGATGGCTAGGTAAGGTCTCGATGTGTGCCAGCGACCGGCGCCTCTGGCGCCGGGCGGCAGCATCACTGTCGGTGTTTTGTGTGCTCAGGTGCACTCGTGACGTGGCGTAGCAGCCACGTCCACCCGTTTCTTTATGATGGTGGCCCTTTGTCTTGCGTACTCATACCAAGAGGCATATCCACATTCTTGCAGTGTGCTCACCCACGTTATAGATAACACGATCAAGCACTGGTGTATGCGCACTTATGTTGGTGTTCACACACCACATTTTATGGACATGATGCATACACCCACGTTTGTTAGACACCTAGTGTTCTCGTCGCATTTTAAGACAGCCTGGCGATGTCTGTGTCATGCACACCCCTGTATCCTGACATTCTAGTATCCATGTGCAGATATACACAGTGTTTCTCATACCTTGGGCTGGAAGAAGAGAAGATTTTCTACTGCACTCCTGTGCACAGCACACTTTCATGCTGGCATTACACTGGTATACCATTAATTTCTTGTGTCGTCAGCCACTATTCTGCAGTACATTAATTAATTAATATATACGACACTCACCTGCTGGTGCACCGTAGTCCTTCTTTTCGCTATACATATGATAACAAGCATCCATATAGGAAGGCCCTGGTTTGTTATCAGCACTGTCAGACGCAGCCTTAGCAGCTGAGACCGGCGGCACATGCCGTCCCCATTAAAAGGCGGTCGGCCGTAGAATGGGCTACTGGGACGCTATATAGGTGTGTGTTCTGATCTGATGTTGCAGCTGTCAAGTCTGCACCTGCACCCGATGTGGCGATTTCCTGTGGTCGAGTCTATACATGCAGTGTGCCTCTCCTGCTCCTGTTGTGCCTCCGGCCGCACCTGGGATGTCTGCGTGCCCTTGGTAGAGGAGCTGGTCCCAGCTCTGGAGCTGCTATCGGCGTGAACGTCCACTGCCGTCCCGCAGCCTCACGCATGCTTCGGCCCCGGACGAACGAAAACGCACCCACGCTGCTGTTGGGGGACAGCTTACCAGGGATCCCCCCTTGCACACCCACTCACTTGAGTCTGGTCTGCAGCGAGTCCGCTCGCCCCGCTTTGCGGAAAACAAACGGCTACCAAGCCCAAACGTTGGGGGACGTATTCCCCCCTTGCGCGCCCGCTCGCTCGAGCCTGGCCCGCAGCGAGCTAGCTTGCCCCGCTTTGCGGAACCCAAGCCTCACAAGTCGAGAGAGCCAAGTAGACCACGCACCATCTCGACGCCGGACCTGCGACATCGTCTTGCGGCCCACGACAGGCGACCCATGGAACGCGACAGTCCGGACCCCGCCGCTGGACCCTTGGATGCCCGTTCGCGCTTTCCGAGCCCTCACCGACGCCCATCTTCTCGGACTGTGGACTCCCGCCAGAAGCCCCGCGGGCCTTCGTTCCCGGACCCCCAGCGTCTTCGCCCCGCCTTGCGGAACCCAAGCATCACACGACAGACCAGGACGTACACCTCGCGGCATCCCGACGCCTGACCTTCGGCATCGTCTGGCGCCCGATGACAGGCGACCCCTGGAACGCTCCGGGACGGACACAGCTTGGACTTGGCCGCCCGCTCGCATGTTTGGAGCCCACGTCAGCGCATTTCTTCTCGGATGACGGTCTCCTGCCAGTAGTTCCGCGGCTCCACGGTTCCGGACCCTCAGCTTTGTCACCCGCCCGGCTCCTCGGCCTCTGCCTGTCGTTCACGCTCCCCACCCGGCGACCAGGTCTGCTTCAGGCTCCTTGTTCCTGCCCTCCTTGGCCTCAGACTTCCCCGCAGGTCTCGGAGGATTCCCGCTCGCCGTCACTCTCCTCAGACTCGCTCCTCGTCGGCGGTGGAGCCCGCCGCCTTGAATCCCTCAGCGCCGGCCTCCCGGGGATGATGACGCCCTCATCGTGTTTCCGGAAGTTCCGCTTCAGCGCCCCTTAGCCGTTCGGCCTTTCCGCTCCCCTAGAGGACGCTCTCGGCCTTGTAGATTCCCCGGCGCAGTTCGCGCGGTTGGTCTTCGCGCTTCACAGCGTTGCTTCCTACCCAGTCTGGATCGGACGGCGTCCCTCTTCCGCAACGCCTCACCTGTGCAGGATTGCTCGACTCGGTTACGCAAGCCCTCGTCTCTCGTGTGGAGAAGGCCTGGCACCCGTCGTTTCACTCCGCTGTTAGGAGACGTCCTCGCCTTCGCCCTGGCCGCCCGGGCGGCTTACCATGCTTCCGTCCACACCATGCCCGATGCTGCCACACCTACGCGGACAGTTCGTCTGGCCCCTTTCTGCGAACCGCTATGCTTCGATCCTGCCTGGCAGACGGTTAAGGACGCTTGCAGGGACGCTTGCCCACCCGCTTCGTCTCCTCCTGGTTCTGCCGCTCGCAGGCCCTGCTTCCCTCCCTACTGACTGTTAGGTCCTCCTCTCCCGTCCTCCAGGCTTGGTTACCCACACCTGCCACCGGACGTCCCCGCCCACCCCCATCCCCATACCCCCTGGGAACACCAAGTGCTGTTGGCGTTTTACTGCTGTCTCCTTCTGGTTCCCAAGCTCGGAGGCACGGGGCTCCCAATCTTCGACCTTCAGATTCCTCGATGATCTGCCCCGGCGCACCCATCGGCGGCCGCCTTGTAGATGGACGGAGACTCCTTCTTGGACCTTCTTGACAGACTTGGCTTCTTGGTCACCATGGGTGGGTCGGACCTCGCCCCGTCCCACTGCTTTGTTCACCTGGGCATGGTCTTCCGGACTGACCTCTACCTGGGAGACTACCGGAACCGCAGATACGGCAGTTGGCGAACCTGGTTCGGTTAGTGTTCTGCTGGAGTCGGTCTCCGCCAGAGTGTCTTTGCAGCTCCTGGGCCTGAGGAGTGTGGCAGCGGACATACTCCCCCATGGCCGTCTCTACTCTCGTCCACTTCAACGATACCTACTTCTTCAATGGCGACTTTCGGCTGGCGACATCGAGACTTGAGGACCAGTGCTTCCGTTGTCCCTCCCGCACCTCCTGTTGGGCAGATCCCGGTGACTCGCGACTGGAGTTCCTCTCTTCCCTACACCCCACAGATATGTCCCTCTGAGTCAACGCTAGCCGCTTTGGCTGGCACGCTCCTGCTGCCAGTGTTCTCCTGGTTCCGGCAGCTGGACCACGGACACCGCGGACTAATGTTTCTACGCGATGGAGCTGCACGCGAGTTGGCAAGCCCTCCTCGCCGGGGACACCGCTCTCGGACGTCGGGAACTGCTCATTCTCCAACAGCACCACGGTGGTCTCCTACACCCAGAAGCAGGGCGGGCCTTGCTTCCCCTTCCTCGGCTTCATCTCTACCAGCTTTCCCTGTCGGGCGCAGATCGCGACCTCCCTCTCCGAGCGAGAGAGATCCTGGACATCTGTTTGGCCTCGCAGTCTCCCTCTCGCGGCCCCGACAGCTTCTCGACGCCGATTGGGCACTACGTCCGGACACCTTCGGATGATCTGTACGGCGTGGGAGTCTCTTCTGGTCGACCTTTTCGCGTCCAGGTGGAACCGCCAGTTGCCCCTCTTCGTCTCGCCCATCCCGGCCCCCCTAGCCTGGGCAGTAGATGCGCTCCCCTCCTCCTGTAAAGGTCTCATCGCGTCTACTTACCCTTGCATGGTGCTGGACCTCCAGGTCCTGCGCAAGCTCTGGGGAGGAATTGCGATTCGATTGTTAGTGGCTCATTCTGCTGGACCAAGCATGGACCACCGAGCCACCTCCTGAACCGAGCCACCGGACCCCCCTCTGTGGCTCCCCACACCATGCTTGAAGCTCAAGCAACCACAGCAGGCGCCATGTTTTCCGTTCCCGAGCGACTCCTACTACACGCCTGGAGACGGTGGGGCACACCCTCACCGCTAGCTGCTTCTTGAGTACAGCATTGTAAGCTATCGCTGCAGGCCACAGACCCTTGACCCTTCGAGGCTACGGAGGAACGTGGCGAATCCTGGAGTCTTTGTGCGATGACTGACACCTCACTCCTACAGATCGGACATCCCCCCCCCAGCTGGCCGAGTTCTTCCTCAGGCTTTGCCGAGCAGCACTTGGCGCCGATCACCATCAGGGGCTACCTCACCTGATTGCCGACACGTCCTGACCCTTGGGCCGCTCGGACCCCGGCAAGTGCTCAGACATCCCTGACCTGGTGGCCTCCATAACGCAGTCGCCTTGCTTCTTCTCACCCTTGCCACGGCCTCCAGAGTGAGGGAGCTGCACGCGCCTTCGGCGCACTCCTCCTGCTGCAGTTCAGGACGGACAGCTCTGTGCAGTTACTGACAGACCCGGCCTTCCTGGCCAATGCGCTATCCCGTTGTCCGACCCCCCAGGTGATCACTGTCCGGCCCCTGCAGACGACAAGCCCGTACAAGGAAGCCAGACAACAGGACCCAGTGCGAGCCTTACGTGTGTACCAGCCGCTTCACCGGGGATGCTCCCGCCTCTTTTTCCCTCTGTCCCCAGGTAGATCAGACATTACGGCCCAGACGATTTCATCCTGGCTCCGATGGGTGATACGCTCCGCCTACCAGGACCTCTGCCCTGACGCTGCCAAGCGACTACACATCCGGGCGCACGAGGTCAGAGCCATGGCTGCAAGCGTGGCCTTCAAACACAACTGTGCTGTCCGAGACATTGTGGCAGCCTTCACCTGATTCTACCTCCGAACCCTAGCAGGCCAGCGAGACAACCTGGCCCCTGGTGGGGGACATCGCGGCAGCACAACACTACCTCCCGGCGCCTTTGGTGCCGTCGGTAACCTTTAGTTAAAATTGTCGGGAGTTTGCACTGGGACGGGCGGGTCTGGCTAGCTTGTGGGGTTACAAGTTCTGCGGCACCCCCCTCCTTTTCGCTATTCTCCTATGTAGTCATGGCATTGGTAATGTTTTTGAAGAAACAAATGAATTTTTCTTTAAAATGTATTTTTTCGAACAATACTTACCGATGCCATGACTCGAACGGCCCTCCTACCTGCCCCGCTTGCCGCTCGGCTGCTAAGCGAATAAACTGGGGTCTCGGCGCAAGCCAGTTGCCTGCATGGGGTGGGACGGGAGGCTACTCGGATGCTGAGTCACGGCACCCCCAGGTAGCCTCCCTTGGCCCAATAGGTACACATCATAAATTTTTGGCTAAAATTGTGTAAGCTATAGGTAATCCCATGTAGTCATGGCATTAGTAAGTATTTTTCTAAAAAATACATTTTAAAGAAAAATTCTTTTTTGCAGGACCACCTGGTTTGCTTCATGGCGGGAACTCTGGCTTTGGGTCATCATAACGGCCTGCCCCCAAGTCACATGAAGCTAGCGGAGGACTTGGCATATACATGCTATCAGACGTATGTCCGCATGCCAACAAGGCTCGCTCCTGAAATCACTTATTTCAACATGGCACCTGAGGCTGCTGAGGATCTTATTGTGAAGGTAAACCTTTTTTTTGCCTATGTGTGATGGCAAAAGTGAGTCCATTTAGTGGCTAATCCATCATCCATCTGTCATCTCTCGTTCATTGTTTCTTGTCTTCATCCATTTTCTGTCCTCTCTGTGGTAAACTTTAATTTACTTTAAACCTGGCAATTTTCTCATTGACTATTTCATCCATAAAGCATGTTCTTAATTAAACGAACTTTAGTTCGCGAACTCTGACGAACTAGAGTTCACGATCTCGGACGAACCAGGTTGGTTCTTAATTGGACGATCTAAAGATACGGCGAACCGAGTTTGAAGTAGTTCACAAACCTCGACAAACCATAGTTTGCTGTCGGAAAAGGTTTGCTAAACGTGTTGAGCAAACCAAGGCGAACCTTTTCTCTGATTGGTCAAAACGTTTACCCTCTTCTGCGTTGGAGATAAGAAGACAGTGACCGATACAAACAAATATGGCGGATGGCGATATTTCACTCGTGTGAAGAACAAGACTTATTTTTATTGATTTGTGAGAGGTGCAACGCTGTTTGTGGGGTCGCTACTGCAAGGAGTACAAAAACAAACATCATTCAAATCGCGAAGCGGCATAGCGGCAGCCATTTTGAACACCTTCGCAGACAGTAAGTACGCCGAATCAAGCACTTCAGTTAAGAAAGAGAACCATGGCAAACCTGGTTTGCTGAAGTTCGCCTATGTTCGTTCAACCTCAATTAAGAAACAAACCAAAAGATCGCCAATCTTCTCCGATCTAGGTTTGCCAATCAAACGTTCGTCCAATTAAGAACAGCTCTAAGAGACAAACTTTGCATGGGGGCACTTTGCAGCAAGACCTTTCTAGACATACCACTTGCTTGACCTTTGTTTCCTCAAAATACATTACCGATGACATGACTATGTGGAAGTGTCTACTACTTACTCAATTTTAGCCTAAGAACCCGTTGTGTTACCACACAACCCGGGAGGCACTCGGGGACCCCCCCTCCCCCCCCCCCCCCCCCCCCCCAGATGGGCCGAGAGTTGTCTCCCGTTACTGCCCATCCTGTTCCGAGTCACGTGGTGACCAACCAGTCTTAGCTCACGCCGTGCAGACGCGTTTCTGTTAGCCTACGGACTTTGACTTTGCTTGGGCGACTGGTTTGCTTCGCCGATCTTTGGTCTTCTCAGTTTGGACTTCTGCTTGCGCCGACCCTGCCTGCGCCCTGTGTGGCTCTGCTTCATTCACTGAGCTTTCGCCTGCCTCCCTCCCCTGCGCCGTGAGTGGCTTGGACCTCTCAGCGCTGACTTGCTGGGATGCTGCCCACCTTCGCGCTGTCGGTGATATGGAGTTTCCTTCCCCGTCCCCGCTCCTGTTGAGAGGTAAGGTAGCGGTGTGTTAGCCCTCGGCCGGCCCCCGGGCTGGGCACCAGTTCGGGCGGAGGCGCATCACTCTTCATCTTCGCTGTTTCTTTCACGCCAAACGCTCAGCTTAGCTTGCCTGGTCCCCACGTGCCCACGCCCACTCACCTTTCAGGCTGATTGGTGTGGCAGGATTTGGCGCTTACCTGCTTGCTTGTACCTTTGTTGTTCCTTGTGGTACTATTATGCGTCGATGGCTCGCTTAGCTTGGCGGGGCCCCTCGTGGCCGCGCCCTTCGCCGTTTACGTTGATAAATTTTGCAGTGCCAGACGGTTCCTTCATGCGTGTACTGGTCGTGTCATGCTGTGTTGAATGCTTGCCTTAGCTTGGCGGGGCCTCACGTGCCCGCGCTTCTCGCTTTGCTTGTTGACAGGTGCTTGTCTGCATGCTTGTGGCTTGTTTTACCTGATGCATCGTATGCTCGCCTTAGCTTGACGGGGCCCCACGTGCCCACGCCCACTAGCTTTCACGTTGATAGGTGTTGCAGGAAGACGCTTACTTGCATGCTTGTACCTTGTTTCTTTTGTACCATTATGTTGCGAAGGCTCGCCTTGGCTGGGCGGGGTCCTGCAGGCCCTCGCCCGCGTGCCTCCAGGTCTGTTATGTGTTGCCAGTTGCGGACCTGCACGCAGTGCGGTGGGTTTCAATGGCCGTCGGACAACCACAAGGTCTGTCTCCACTGCGCCGGATGCGCCTCTGACCACGCTTGCGACACCTGCTCCACCTGGTCTGAGCTGTGCAGTTAGGGAGCCTTTCAGACGCGAGCGACCGGCACCAGTGTGTGATCCTTGTGGAACGGACGCCACACCGGACGCATGAGCCCGGCTATCAGCGCGATCAACGCGATCGCTTCCAGGAGGGAGCCCGCCTGGACAAAGCCCGCTGGTTCCTACGGGGAGCCTACTCGCCGACAGAGAGCCCGCCTCACTGAGCCCGGCTCGGAGTGACGCGCCATGCGCTGTCCCATGTCCGCTGTCCCATGTCCGCTGTCAGTCCTTGCTTGCCTTCAAGTAGAAGCCCGCTGACTCTTACGGGGAGTCACTTCACCGGCAGAGAGCCCGGCTCGGAGAGACCTTTACCCACGCGTCCAAAGACTTAGGGCAGTTCAGAGCCCTCACGTTACTCCAGCTCTACCCGACGCTCACGCTCCCCTGTTGTCCCCGCCATGGACCGCAGCCCCCACCGCTCTTCAGCCTCGTCGAGCTCGGCCCCCCTCGGATGTCCTTCCCTCGACCAGCCTCCTCCGATTCCTTTGTTGTTTTTCTCGAATATTATGCACTACTTCAACCCAATTGGTACAGAGATACCTTATGGTAAGTCCCATATATGCATACTAAGGGGATGAGCCCTCGGAAGGCCTATGGTCACAAGAGGCCGGCAAATGTGTGTAAAATGCTTATTGGTGATAAAATTGTACATTTATCAACTTTTTTTTTAGCAAACTTTTTATTCATATTTTGCACACAGGTCGCTGATGTTAAGATCTTCCCATGCATACTAACTTAGTCGTCTCAGTGCAAGGTAAAGGATCACGGGGGGTTGAGAGATGTGTGAACAGAATGCATGCTTACATGCCGGACACTTGAGACCAGCGCTCCTCGCAGGACTGCTCTCAACGCGACCCCTCGCTGGAGGGACATCACCCGGACAGAGCCCGCTGGTTCCTACGAGGAACCTACTTGCCGGCAGAGAGCCCGCCTCACTGAGCCCAGCTCAGAGAGACGCACCATGCACCGTCCCATGTCCACTGTAGAAAGACCGCTGACTCTGTCGGGGAGTCGTTAACCGGCAGAGAGCCCGCCTCTCGGAGTCCGGCTCGCACAGTCCAGTGCCAAGTGGGAAGAGCACGACCACACCGCCCTTTGGGTTGCATGCCGCGCTGGACACGGGAGCCCAGTGCTCCTAGCAGGATCGCTTTCAACGCGACAGCTCCCCGGAGGGAGCCCGCCTGGACTAAGCCCACTGGCTCTTACGGGGAGCCATTTAGCCGGCAGTGCGGCCTCCTCACCGAGCCCGGCCTCCTGGGACGAGCTGCGCACCGTCCTGTGTCCACTGTCCGTCCTTGTGGTCTCTAATCGGGAGCTCGCGGACTCTTCGGGGAGTCGTTAGCCGGCAGAGAGCCCGCCCCGCTGAGCCCGGCTCACAGAGACCAGGGTCCCTCGTCCGCCGCTGGTGATAGAGTGGCGCCACAGGCGATCCACTAGCGCTGATAGCCTCCTTTGGAGAGGACCAGTGTAGTCAGTTCGAGGAGCCATCGTTTGGAGAGTGCTATTGGACGGTGGAACCCTGAAGCACAGACTTCCAGGGATTCGATCTTTGCGATTGAAGAACGGTCACAGCGTGTGGAGTCTACACGTGGCAGGGACCGTGATCGGATTGTCTTCTCGTCTCCTCGCTCTTTGCCGTCGGATCGGAGGACCAGTCTAGCGCCTTGCACCACCGGACTTAGCCACGGCAACGGACTTCAGAGTTTCCAGCTAGGTGCAGCAGTTCCTCGGACCGTTGGGCAGACTTCGCTCTTCTCCGGAGATGCAGGTTCGACGACAGCGTGACGGCACTCAGCACGTGATGATGTCTCATCTTCCCTTTCCTCTTCGCCGGCCGGCGGTCTAGTTCCAGCACAGACCTCGTCTAGGCACCAGGCTTCGCAGACTCCAGCTAGCGGCATCAGTCCTTGGGACAAGTCTGGCGAGATCGCTCAACAGCAGGTGTAGTTCGACGTCAGCACAGGCTCTCGGACATCCTTGGACTGAGGCGCCTTCACGGGGACACCAACGCAGCTGCCGGCGTACCGCACCAGATCGTTGAGTCGTTGGCAGGGACGGCGCTTACGTGGAGATGAAGCTTCGACTTCAATGGCGGGACCACTCGCGTGATGACTGACGGATGGAGGCGGCGTCCCGTGAACTCTTGAGACAACCACATTTCGGCGCATGGTGGATGATGCGGTGGCGCAGTCTGGCGAGGACACAGACTCAACCGCACAAGTGAACCGCAGCAGATCGCCGGACAGCTCTTCGCGGAGTGAAGCGGCGGATCTACTCCCACTCGACCATCTTCTCGCCTCCTGCTACAGCAGCAGCACCTCCTGCTCCCTTGGCGTCCTCCCTCCGGAGACATAGCTGCCCCGGTGCCCTTGACTCAGATACTTCGTCCTCTTCTGCGGCCTTGGACGGACACTTCGTGGCCCGCTTCAGGATTTCCCTTGTCTCCCCTCCCCCCCCCCCCCCTCAGCTCCCCTTGGGTTCGATGCTTTTCTCTAAGGGTGAGAGTCTCAACTGCTACCACGGTTCCTCATGACGTCCGGCCCTGGCCTCCAGAGCTGGCGGACAGTTACGTCAACTGGTTGGAGCTACAAGCAGTCTGGCAAGCCCTCATCGTGTGGGAAGCACACCTCCGGCGCCAGGAGCGGCGCGTCCTCTCGGACAACGCGACGATGGTTCCTACATTCAGACGCACGGCGGTCTCACCCGTTCTGTGCTTCCTCCTCTACCATCTGATGCACTGGTGTGAGGGCCGCAGCTTTCCCCCGAGCTCGACACATCCCTGCCACTGGAACGTCTTGGCCGACTCTCTCTCCCGGCGCGGCCCCTGCTGTGCACGGAGGAGACCCTTCGCCAGGACATCGTTCAGATGAGCTGCGTGCACTAGTAGACGCATATGATCGAGCTGTTCGCCACAAGGTGGAATCACCAGCTGCCCTATTCGTCGCCCCGATCCCCGACCCCCTGGCCTGGGCAGTCAACGCTCTCTCCATCCCATGGGATGGTTCATCGCGTATGCGTACCCCCCCGACAGTCCTCGTTCCCTAAGTCCTCCTCAAGCTACGAGGATGCAAGGCGGTTGCCTTGCTGGTCGCCCCGTTCTCCTGGGACCGGTCCTGGACCATCAACCTCCTCAGCCTCGCCATGCACCCCCCTCCCCCCCCCCTCCCCCTCCCCTCCCCCTCCCCTCCCCCCCCCCACCCCCCCTCCCACTGCTACCCACGCCGGGCACGAGCTCAAGCGACCACGGAGCGTCTCCTCCTTCACGCCTGGAGATTGTGTGGCAAGCCCTCACTGCTAGAGGCTTCTCGAGTGCAGCAGTGGAAGCGACCGCTACAGCCCGCAGACCCTCGACACGGCGTGTCTACAAGGGAAAGGGCGACTACTGTGCTCCGGGTGCAAGGACCAGCTCCTCTTCCCCACCGAGTGGACTAATCCCCAGCTCGCAGACTTCTTCCTCTGGCTCTTCGGAGGCCAAGACTTAGCCCCTATCACCATCAGGGGGTTCCTGTTCATGACTGACGACGCCTTCACATCGCTGTCCTTATGACTCACTTCGGCCTGCAGCGTCCAGTGCCCTGCTCGCTCCTTCCTCGCTGGGACCTTCCCTGGGTACTGATGTGGCTGGTCTCTGCCAGATTCAATCCGCTGCCTTTGCCCCACTTCGCGGATGTGATTCGTAAGACATGCTTCCTGTTGGCACTTGCCACAGTCTCGAGTCAGCAAGCTACACGCGCTGTCAGCGCGCCCTACCTGCCTACAGTTCACGCGGATGGCGCCGTACAGCTCCTCACGGACCCTGCCTTCCTCGCCAAGACTAGGTCTCCTTGACTGCGCCACAGGTGATCACCTTATGGCCGCTGCAAGGGACATTCCTTCCCCGGGAGACCAGGCAACAAGATCCTGTGCGCGCCCTATGCGTCTACCTATGCCGAACCAAAGCCGTCCGGAGAGGATGCTCACGCCTCTTTCTACCCTTAAAACCCGGCAGACCTGTCATAACAGCCCAGATGATATCTTCCTGGCTACGCTGGGTCACTAGGTCTGCCTACCAGGACCTCTCCCCACAGGGAGCGAAGAGGCTTAAGATACGCGCACATGAGGTACGAGCCATGGCCACGAGCATCGCATTCGACCGGTACTGTGCTGTCAAGACAGCGTGGCAGCCGTGGGCTGGCAAGCAGAATCTACCTTGGCTCGCTTCTACCTCTGGGATCTCTCAGGCCAGCGAGACGATCTTGCTCTGGTGGCAAACTTCTCTGCAGCGCAACACTCCCTCCCGGCGCCACAGGCGCCGTAGGCGCACACTTAGCTAAAATTGTCGGGAGTTTGCAACAGGGAGGATGGCCCTGACTTTACCCATCTGCGGCGGTGTTTGGGTGAGGCACCCTCCTCCTTATCGCAATTCTTCCACATAGTCATGTCATCGGTAATGTATTTTGAGGAAACAAATGAATTTTTCCTCTAAAATGTATTTTTTTGAAAAATACTTACCGATGACATTACTCGGAGGACCCTCCCACCTGCCTCGCTTGCCGCTGGTGAGCTAAGTATTCTGACTGGTTGGTCACCACGTGACTTGGAACCGGATGGGCAGTAACGGGAGACAACTCTCGGCCCCTCTGGGGGGGGGGGGGGGGGGGGTTCCCGAGTGCCTCCCGGGTTGTGTGGTAACACAACGGGTTCTTAGGCTAAAATTGAGTAAGTAGTAGACACTTCCACATAGTCATGTCATCGGTAAGTATTTTTCAAAAAAATACATTTTAGAGGAAAAATTTATTTTTCAGAGATCCAGGTCACATAGGGTCAGTAAATAGTTGAAATAGTGCCTTTTTTTTTAAAATTAAGTCAGCTTTTGTAAAATACTTATTTCATCTTAAAGCCAAACTTTGTAGAGAGATACCGGATGAAAAGATGTTCTATGGCTTCTAATTTGGGTGGCCCCCCTGAAAGGTCAAGGGTCATAACAGGTCGACACTTATTTAATGTTACAGACAAACCTGTCTCTAACCAGAGGGACTGCACAGCAGTTTACCTACCTATCCCTGAATTGCTCTCTTTAGTTGGGCTGTGAACGGGCCGTGACCCATATCACTGATAAGCGCACACGGGGGATGCCAGACTCTTCCGAGCTGCAGGCTGGAAGCGTAGCGCTCTTTGTTCATTGTTGAAGGCTGTCAGGCAGGTGATCAGTTTAGTCTGTTTATAACTTTTTATTACCATGGCTACAAAGTTACAATCATAAATAATAAAATATGATTATGCAATACTATGCTTGAAAATGTCCTCTTCAAGCTCATGTAAGTTTCTTTTGAAATCATCTTCGAATTCTGTGGTTATTACGTGATTAAAATGTGTGTAGTTCGTGGAACTTTCCTTCCGCTGTAGACACTGTGGGTATGGAAAAAAATGGTTTTCAGTGCCGGATGTATCACTATGTGTGTGTGCCCTTATCTGATGCATATGTAAAGTATAGCATGTTAAAGCCATGGAGAATGAACATTCCTTTCCAAGACATTTGGAGGTCGTGAATTCTTTTTGTAGACTTTGTGGTAGAAGGTCTAGGCGAGCGGTCAAAGACAAAAACAAACCCATGTTTTTGTGCACTAAATACACCAGTGATATATTTTCGTGTTACAACATTGATGTGCTCAACGACCAGGAAGGGAAGCATTCTAAAACAATTTGTTTCAGTGTCATACAAAGCTTGTCAAATTAAGAAAACAAGTGGAGCGCACAAGCTCTACAGACATTCACAAAACGTGTGATTTTTTTGGTAAACTTTGATGAAACTCTTTCTATTGATGACTGTCAAACATGTAGTCATTTCAAGCAGCAGTCAAAGGGTGGCCGACCGTGTCCAGCCAAAAACAGACTAGCTGCACCCAAAAGAAAAGATCTTGATAATGTAGGGGATTGTTTTCCTGATCTCCCTCCTGTCCGTCTTCATCATATTCCGCATCAACATCAACACCAGCAAAAGTCAGGAAGTCTGTAGATTCTTTACAACCTGCCACTGATCTTTTTACCGTCAACATCAACACCAACACCCTTTGAAGTGCAGGAGGCATCGCCAGTTATTCCCAAATCCAGTGTTGTTAGCACTGCATCATCCCCATTCAAATCCAAGATTCTTAGGCCTATTTACAAACTAGCAGCACCACTATCAAAAACAGAGGAAGCGTACCTCCACAAAACTTGTCAGAGTCAAACTGTCAGAATCAAGCGATAAGGTGATAGTTTTGTGTAAAACAGGTGGTCAGTCACTTTTGCGGAAAAAGAATCCTTCTGACAGAGCATTTGGCTTTGGTTTCTCCACATTTTCACCAGGTATTCACAGACTGTCACTCGTCCAAAAAATGAAACTGATCAGCCTATCAAGTTCTGACACCGGATCATAGTGACCCTGGTGGGTCAAATGGTTGTTGTGATGCGTCTAGTGTGGTAGTGTAGCGTCTGCGCTTGTCACTCTCGCTTTCAGCTGGCTAGCAGTTTTGCGAAAAGGGGAGCAGAGTATGTCAGTCTCTCCCTGCCAGTACACAGCCTCTCCAACAACAAGCCTCATGTAGTGCCTCCCCGTGGCGACTTACGGTAACCGACCACCTTACAGACTCGGGCTGAACTACAGAGAACTCAGAGGAGGTCTGGCTCCCAGATATGCGGCACGCAGGCCCATCGATATGTGGACAAGCTCTGATGTCCATGAACCAGATCCCCAGCTATTGGTAAATAGCCCCACTGCCTTATGGGTGCCCTGGGTGAGGCAAAGGCTAGGGGAGTAAACCCTATACAAATCCGGGCAGGGATGCTCGATAGCCTTGGTTGGCAGATCTCCTTCGAGAATGAAAACTCCGAGGAAAAACCTGAGTAGATGGGACTCATAAGCCTTGGTCAGCAACCCATCTAGGAAAAGGACACTCCAAAACCAAACCATCCTGTGCTCCCAGGAAAGGCCTTTTGACCAGGAGTTAAGGGTGAGGTAACCCTGACAGAAACCCGAGTGCTGAAGACGGAGGTACTGGGCTGCACAGCACACTCTAATAAACCACAGTACCACACATATTCAGCCATATGACACTTGGAGATAGTGGCACTGTAGACACACTCATTTTAAGCCATTTTAATGTGACACTAAACCGGAACTGAATCTCTGAACAGCGAACAGCAAACCTCTGCTTTGTGTATTGTTTTTAATCTGTGTTAAAATTGTGATATTGTTAAAAACATTGACTGTATCGGTGAAATTCGCATACTTCATGTCGGCGTGTTCTGAATGGATTACCGTTTTCACTTGGCCCACCAAACCGGCTTTAGCAGGACTCGGGTATGTTGATTTGAAGATTTTTGCATCGGGTATGCCAGTTAAGACATCTGTTAACAGCACTGACTTTGTCTGAACTTTCCAGCAACTTTTGTTTTTGAACAGTGATGTGATAAAAAGTATGATAAACTAACGGAAGGCTGCATCTAATCCGTCTCCTAGTTATACTTTGAGCCAGTGCATGACAAACATCCACGCAGATTACCCCGGCAATATTTGGTGTCCAAAGATAGTACAATTTCTCCTCTACAAGGCGACTTATGTTCAAATAATTAATAATTGCTCACAACTGCAGGTTAATTAATTATAGTTTAAAGACAACATCTGTATCTCACAGCTTATTTGCCGATGTATGCAGCAGAGGTTAAGAGATAATCAGGGTAAAGCACAGTAGTACTGTGAACAAAGACGGCTGCTGCGCTATTCCTATCCCAAGCTGAAGCGAGACCGCACAGTGATGGTGTTTAGCGCGCTGATATTAAGGGGAAGGAGGCTGCCTTGCTATCTCAGTGCTTTCGCGAAGCTGATCTGCCCACCAGCACACCTGAGAACTAAAGAGCACAGACTAAACTGCTGTGACTGAGAAAATGTTACATACAAACCCGTCTATAACCCAAGGGACTGAGAAAGTGTTACAGACAATCCTGTCTATAACCCGAGGGACTGAGAAAATGTTACAGACAAACCTGTCTATAACTCGAGGGACTGAGAAAATATTACAGACAAACCTGTCTATAATCTGAGGGACTGAGAAAATATTACAGACAAACCTGTCTATAATCTGAGGGACTGAGAAAATGTTGCAGACAAACCTGTCTATAACCTGAGGGACTGAGAAAATGTTACAGACAAACCTGTCTATAACCTGAGGAACTGAGAAAATGTTTCAGACAAATCTGTCTATAACCTGAGGGACTGAGAAAATGTTGCAGACAAACCTGTCTATAACCTGAGGAACTGAGAAAATGTTACAGACAAACCTGTCTGTAACCAGGGGGACTGAGAAAATGTTTCAGACAAACCTGTCTATAATCAAAGAGACTGAGAAAATGTTACAGACAAACCTGTCTATTATAATAATAATAATGTATATTTTTAAGGCGCCTATACTTTCGATAGAAAAGCTCTAGGCGCCGTACAAATGACATACTAAAATACACACACCTTGCATCCTACAGCACATATATATGCCCTAACATACACACTCACGCAACGAGATATACAAGGAAAATAAACTTAGCAGAGTAAACACACCAACAAGAAATGCTCACACACACCAAAGACATACGTGTACCCTACAACTAATAATAGATACACTAGGCAGCTCTCACTGACAGCAACAACAAAAACAGAATAAAATAATTATAACGATGAATGCATGTTTTATGCATGTTTTAAGGAATAAAGTGTCTTTAAAGACTGCCGGAAACTATTGGCTGGTTCAATATATCTGAGGGACTGTGCGAGTTTATTCCAAAGAAATGGTCCTTGGAATGAGACAGACCTCTCGCCAAAAGACGTAGTTCTCACAGTCGGAAAGCGTAATAGTTTAATGTCTGCTGAGGAACGGAGCTGTCTTGAAGGTGTATACACATGAAGAAGCTCAGAAAGATAGACAGGGCCAGTAGAAGTAGACAGACAGGTAAGACAGATGGACAAAACTTTGTATTGTACTCTGGATGTGATAGGCAACCAATGAAGTGAACGCAGGACGGGTGTGATGTGGTCTGACTTTTTTGCCTTGACAACAAGCCGTGCTGCTGAGTTCTGCATCCTCTGGAGCCGATCCAGAAGGTACTGAGGACAGCCACACAGGAGTGCATTGCCGTAATCGAGTCAGGACAAGACAAAGGAGCACAGTGTTGTAGTGGCTTCTGGTGTGAGAAAATGCGTGATGGAGCTAATGCGACGCAGTTCAATAAATGCAGATCTACAGGTATTCAAAACGTGTTGTTTTAGTGAGAGACTGCAATCAATGGTGACGCCAAGATTTCTCACCTGAGCAGAAAAACTAACTTCAGTGTCTAGGATTGTGATGGACTGCGGTAAGGAGGAAGATATTCTGGTAGAGGAAACTAGCATGGCTTCTGTTTTATCTTCATTCAATTTTAGTTTGTTGGCTATCATCCATGTTCTAACATCAGAAACTGACTGTTGCACACACTGGATGATGGCATCGACCTGCTCAACATGGCCTGATTTATACAACTGCGTGTCATCAGAGTACGCGTGGTGAGAAATTGGGCGTGCAGCTATGACACCCGACAAGGGCTGCATATACATAATGAAGAGCACAGGCCCAAGGACTGACCCTTGGGGTACTCCGAAACACAGAGGGGCTGCAACTGAAAGATGACCACAGACAGAAACAGTCTGTGACCGGTTAGACAAATGATTTGAACCAATCAAAAACCTGTCCCTGAATACCAAAGACACGTTCAAGGCGACAGAACAGGGTGCTATGGTCAATCGTATCAAATGCGCTAGACAGATCCAGCAAAGCTAAAACATAAACCTGACCATCATCCAGTGCAAGCAACAAGTCATTCATAATTTTCAGTAAAGCTGTTTCCGTGCTATGACTCACGTGGTAGGTTGATTGTAGAGGATTTAAGAGATTGTTGACGGTGAGATGTTTCAGGGTCTGAGAGAGTCTCACGACTTTCTCAATGACCTTCGATATACATGGAAGATTTGACACAGGTCTGTAATTCTTAAAGTCATTCTGATCTAAAGATGCTTTCTTCAAAAGCGGCTTGACATAACCCGAGGGACTGAGAAAATGTTACAGACAAACCTGTCTATAACCCAAGGGACTGAGAAAATGTTACAGACAAACCTATCTATAACCCGAGGGACTAAGAAAATGTTACAGACAAACCTGTCTATAACCCAAGGGACTGAGAAAATGTTACAGACAAACCTGTCTATAACCCGAGGGACTGAGAAACAAATGGCTGTTATACACAGTGGCCGGTATATAAAAAATAAGGGAAATGAACTTACATTTTCTAATGACTAAAAATTGGTTTACATCCGTTTGGTGTGTGTGTGTGTGTGTGTGTGTGTGTGTGTGTGTGTGTGTGTGTGCGCGCGTGTGTGAACAATATGGTATTGAACCATCTGTTATGGATTACTTTGAGGGCTCCATTGTGGTATTATAATCTGATGAATCTGATTATCAGCCAACACACTAAAGGCGCGGAGGTCTGATAATCGGCTTCAAAAGACTCAAAGTCATGATTATACCTGAGAAGTAACCTGAAATAGATGGTTCAATGCCGTTGCTGTGCAGTCTGAAATACACACCATTTAAAGCAGCGCAGTTGTATCTGATGACAGGAGTAACAAGTGAAATATTTCTGATATCAGACTGAATCATTTCTATGTGCCACATGCGTGATGTGACTTTTTTTATGAATAGGTTACTACATGTAGTTGTGCAGATGTGCTTGATATTTGACGCTAGAATTTCAAAAGTTTACCAGCAGTGCTGCTTCTAACTAGCCAGTTTTGGAATCTGTAGAAAGGAAGTGTGGACTTTTGTCCCTGGGTTCAAGTGATAAAACTTCTGAATTGTGAGTGTGGGGTTGTGTGGCAAATTGCTCTCCCTTGTTGCACATGTGTAGCTTTTTAAACCACATTTGTGTTGACACACAATTGAAAGTTTAGAGCTGTCTCAGTTCCAAACTTTGAATTGCGATGTATTTGTGTATATAGCACTTGTGTAGTGTGCTCCCCGTTTGAGTCACGTCAAAATAGGTTCATTTCTTTTGTTTCCCCTATTGTTTTACACTATTCAATTTTATGTTTTCTGTTCTATTTTTGTTTTCAATTAATTTTTGTTGTTGTTGTAAACTGCGTTTTTGTAATTAGTTATTTTTGTACAATTAGCTTTTGTTAAGCGCCTAGATTTCTAACATAAGGCGCTATACAAGTACTCATTAGTATTATTATTATTTATGATATAAGGTGTCGTATAGCCCTACTCTAAGTATTCAGGCAAAAGACCTACATTAGATTCATGCACAGTACCTGACTTACAGTTTGGCCAGCTGAAAATTACAGGTATGGCAATGGTTTTCATGGCTTGACTTCGCTAACGAAGATTCTATAGGGCTTGCCCACGTCGTCTGCAGGCATTTTCGTGACTGCGGAGGCCAATCCGGGACAGGCAGGTTCGACCGCAGTGGCTGCAGGGGAAGGTCTGGTCAGGGTTCTGAGTTGCGACAACTCAGTTTTTTCTCCTGAGCCGCTTGTCCTTGAGGTTAGCTCTGCAAGAGTCCTCAAAGGAGACGGCTGCCTTGTGAATGGTGGAGCACCAGGTGTCATGGTCCGCAGCAAGCGAAGACCACTGGCAATGGTTTTAGGAGGTAGGTAATGGGGCTTTGAACATAATGCAGATTTTATATGCCGACCAATCACACTGTCAGAAAGTGGACTGACTGCATGACAGTGTCTGATGTACCCATGTTGGCTAAGTTTATCATTCAGTCCTCCAGTTCAGTGCAAACGTTTTTCTTTAAGGACTGAGTTTAGGATGTGCGGCCATGAAAATCACGTAACAAACTGAACATCATAACATACTCAAAGTATTGTTGACCAACCACTAAACCACAGAACCACAAACTCAAACAGCCTGAATTTTCCAGAGATTTTATTCAGAGATTAGCAGGTAAAATCACACTAGTGTTGACAAAAACTGGCCACAGATGTTTGAAAAGTCTGCATACCAGTTTCATTGGATAGAACAGCAGGTGGTTTCAGTGGCAGGATTTGAGTCCCACCCTGTAGAGCTGCTTTGTGGCGTTTCACAGGGGTCGGTCTTGGGGTCTGTTCTTTTTACTTTGTATACACAGCCCCTGTCGCATGTCATTGAGCGTCACTTTGTTTCTTATCATTTATATGCAGATGATACAGAATTGTACAAACACTCCCTTCGCGAACATGTTGATCGGATGGTGCAGTCTATGGAGGCTTGTATTTGTGATGTTCAGAAGTGGACCACACAGAACAAGCTCCAGCTGAACAGTGACAAAACTGAGTCCCTCCGAATGACGTGTTCCTCTACGTGCAGTGCTGATCTTCCTGAGTCAATGAAATGAAATGAAATGAAAATGAAATGAAACTTTATTTTATTTCTCAACGGATGAAGTAATTAGCATGTGTGCCATTTTTCATACTTGCCGTTGCTACTCTACAAACACAGGATAATAATTGTAATACTAATAGTACCAAATTACACAAAGAAAAATTAGGAGACATTAAACATAAGACATTAAACAAAATTCATTCATTCATTCGATCATACAAAAACAAACGAAAAACATAAAGTACATGAAACGCGCGCACACACATACACGCTCGCGGCCACACACAGACACACGCTAATGATAACTTGACCTATATACGAAGCAAATCATTTGGATCATAGTGAAAATTCACTTCAGACAGCAAAAATTATTTGGATTATAATAGAAACTTGAATTATGTAATTAGGCGATTATTATTAGTATGGACAAACCATACGGCAGCATGCACTGATTATACGATAAGCACATGTTTTATACGGATACTTGTGGTAGATTATGTATCAGCAGACAAGTACTTGAGGAGGCATTCCTTGAAAGAGGAGAGGGAGCTAGCGTGTGTTATACATGTAGGCAGTTTGTTCCACAAAGATGCGCCTGAGAAAGATGCACTGTTTTTAAATAGATCTATGCTGGGGCGAGGTGTAATAAAGTTTTGTCTTGAAGTAGAATAACCTGAACTTGCCTTGGTAAAGAGGTTACAAAGATATTCTGGATGAATCTCATTCCAGATTTTATACATAAACACACCCATGTTTAAGAGGTGATGCTTGCTAAGAGGTAGCATTTTCAGTTTTTTAAGTCTTTCGTCAGTTGTCAGGGCTGAATCAGGCAGGATATGTTTCGCTGCTCTCCGATGCAGGGAGTTAAGCCTCTTCAAGTGTGTGTCACCGCTGCCATCCCATATCGTGGACGCATAATCAATGTGGGATTTGACATGTGCATTGTAAAATAACTTGCGGGCATCAACATCGATAAAGTACTTCAACTTTGAAAGCATAAAAACATTTCTGGCAACAGTTTTACATATAGCATTTATGTGCGATTGCCACTAAATCTGGTCATCAACAACTACACCAAGTAATCGGTGTTCCGTGACCTGTGTAACGATGTCGTTATGGCTAGTCAGGCTGAGTGTAAGTGGCTTGAGCTGGTGCTTTTGACGGGTTGCTATCGTCATGCATTCCGTTTTGGAAGGATTTAAAATCATTTCATTGTTTGCGCACCAAGTGTAAATTTCGCTCAAACCCTGCTGTAAACGGCCATTTAAAGAATCAATACTCTTGTCCGGGGTGTGAATTGTAGCGTCATCAGCGAATAAATCACATGAAATTTTGTCGCTAGTCAAATGTAGCGGCAGGTCATTTATAAAGAGGCAAAACAGAAGAGGCCCTAGGACTGAACCCTGGGGAACTCCCCATGTTACTAATCCATGATGGTGGGCGAGAGCGCCATCTCCTTTTCTAGCTCAGCCCATAACTTGGGTGTCATTTTTGACAACAGGCTGACAATGAAGGAACAAGTGAAGAAAGTTTGCCAGCTTGCCTTCATTGAACTCAGAAGGATCAGCACTGTTTGACATCTGCTGACTTTTGAAGTTACCAAAACACTTGTTACCTCCCTTGTGCTGTCCCGAATAGACTATTGCAATTCTCTTTTGTCGGGTGTTCCGCAAAATCTTCTTGACCAAATCCAGAGAGTCATGAACTGTGCTGCACGTCTGATTTTTGGTGTACCGAAACGTGAACACATTATGCCTCTACTAGCTGATTTGCACTGGCTGCCAGTTTCATACAGAATTCAGTATGAAGTCTGTGTTATTTGTTTCAACATCATCTCTTGTTCTGCCCCTCCTTACTTATCTGATCTTGTCCAGCTGTATACACCGTCCCGCTCACTACGCTCTGCTTCAGACATTCGTGTTTTCCGTATCCCTACACGTAATAAGGTCACTCAAGGTCATCGTGCATTTTCGTATTTTGGTCCCATTACATGAAACGCTCTCCCAGCTGATGTGCGTCACTCATCATCTCTTTCCATTTTCAAATCCAAGCTTAAAACACACTTTTTCTCTGTTGCATTTATATACATAAAGACCATTTTGTCTGCCGGCTCATCATGTGTGTGTGTGTGTGTGTGTGTGTGTGTGTGTGTGTGTGAGTTTTTTTTGTTGCTCCTTGTAAATCAATGTATTTTTGTTGTTGAATGTGCTTGTTTTTGTAATTTGCTTTGTGTTTCATTACTGTGATTGTAAAGCGCCTAGAGCACCTTGGTGATTAGGCGCTATACAAATTACCTTTATTATTATTATTAGAACAACCATGATTATCCTTGGATGGTGCCTAGGTTAGAGCTGTTCTGGCATGACCCTTGAACTATCATGTTTGATCTATCTCATGTTATTCATACATGTGTAAGGGTCAGATGAGTATAATGACAAGCAAACATCTCAGTAGGAAAAAAGTATACAGTTATTAGGTATATATATCTAATATATACCTAATAACTGCCGAGACAAACTGAACATGATCAAAATGCAGAAGACATAGATCCTTATAAGCCCCTGCAGTTGCGGGGATCTGTGAAGATCTATGCCTCTTGGTGAAACCACTTTGTGTCCATGTTCCTCTTATGGCTTGGAATCTTTGATCTTGAAATTACAATGATTTCAAAAACACATTTGCATGAGTGACAGTCTTCAGTCCTGGAGACAGATTTATAATCCTAGAAAGCTGAAATTCAGATTTTGGGTTTAGACTGAACAACCCTTCAGCCAGCCTGTTACATCAGCAACAGGCATAAATTTGCATGAAACCCTGCATTTGCTGGGGCTCTCATGAGAACTTGTGTCTCTTGCTGACCTTGGATCATGGGGCATAGTCAGTCTGTGGACTATTTTCAGTCCTTTCAATTGTTGGCACTGTCACCCATGAATTTGCATATTCACTGGCAATGAAGGGGGTTAAGCTGTGCCTTTACATGAACAAATGAAAAGTACACTATCATCAGTTGCCAAAAAAGTTAAACAAACAGACTTGGAGATTGAACAGTTCATACTTGGGACTAAGGAGGGGCATGACCGGGAGGATTATGGTAAGGTGCATGTGCACAGATGTTATCTCGGATTCTGCCCAACACAGCTTTAATTTTTGCCCAAAAGATAACTACTACAACAGTTGCAACAAGGACAGTTATCACAGCTGCACTTATGATAGCAATCTGCCAGTGAGGCATTGCAGTTGGTTTGTTCATTTCATTGTGAGGTGGACCAGTTGTGGCAGGCTGCTCGGTGGTACCAAATGCAGTACTATTTTTTAAGGTATTACTGAATTCAGTGGGTGGTTTGTTTGGCTCAGGACAGTTAGTCATGTTAATCAGAAGCTGCTCAGGTAACAGGTGTGAGCAGAGTGGTGGTATTAGTGAGTATTTCCAAGCTGGACAGTATGTAATGTTTGTGTCTGATGGAATACAGGAACAAGTGCTCTGCTGTGTAAAGGCCGTCATATTGTTACTTTCTGTGCAGAATTTTTGGGAGAAACCATCTTTGCACATGCACCTCGTGTCACCAATACTATCTCCTTGGCAGAACTCAGTCTGTCCCACATCTGTGCACTGCGTGTGGCTGTCTGTACAGTATGGGTACATTTCTGAGACAGAAGACCTGTGTTTCGAGGCAAAGTATCCATTCTCGCAGGGTTCCTGTATGATGTGGGGAGATCCATCACTTCCTTCTGCAATTCGGCACGAGGAACCTGGCCTACAGGTTTCCTCCTGGACACATGCAGGGAACAGGATGTCGACTCCATTCTCATCATAAAGCTGGCAGTGGAATTTCAGAATGTGAGATGAGTTGCAGCACAACTCTTGAAGTTGACGATATGAAGCAGGATCTTGTTCTTGGTTGGGGCAGATGTTATACTGCAGCATGTCCCAGCATTCCTTGCTCAGCTTCTGTTTTGTCTCTTTGCACCTCACTCCTGTATCACATGGCACTCTTGCATCACAGGGGGGTGCCATCAGGAGCAGTAGAGGGAGCAGGATGGCAATGCTCAAAACAGAGATCGCTGGCTTCCTAGCTTTCTTGATGGGGGATGGTACCACGAGAGTGATCTCTTCATTTGCTCTGGAAGCCAAGCTGACATCTTTTTCTCTCCTGCTTTTCTTTTTGATGAAGGGCCATGCTGTATTGAAGTGTGTAAGTGCCTTCAATGAGGGAAGCCTCACACCGATGCCCAGGTCACTAACAGGAAAAATAAACTCAGGAGTGGCATTGCAGCTGTCAGCTGTTGATAGGTTGCTCTTGCACACATTTTTCCAAAAAGTTTCTTGTGCGAGTCCTCTTTTTCCTGTGTTGAAACTTTCCTCTTCCAAATAGACCATGCTGGATTCTCAGCTAAATGCGGCTGCTTGTGACCACAGAAGGTATAACCTGGAACACACGCAGACAAGAAGACCTAATGGATTAGAGGTTCTGTGCTGGCAGTTTATTTTCATTGTGTATCTTTGGTCTATATGTAAAGTATCACTCATTGACTATTGAGTAAACATTGCAGTACTGTATTATAACAGTTTCTGCAGTCATACCGAAAGCGTTTGGCCAGAGTAAATCTGTAACATCTTGCTTGATTCATGGCTAAAGCCACCTAAATGGTCTTCAGTTAGTTTGTTAGTTGTTAAACCGAGCAGGCGACTTAAGGTCATCGCCCAGTGGGATATTTAACCTGTTCAGTGCCAAGAAAATTTGAACACACACAACTGCAAGAGGTATAGATCCTCATGAGCCCCTGCAGTTTAGGGGGCTCATGAGGATCTTGCTGACACCACTTTGAATCCTCATTCCTAAGACAACTAGGGCTTGTTGATGTTGAGAATTGGCGAAGGCTGCAGAAACACTGTTTCCGTCAATGGGCACTGAGCGGGTTAATGAGAGGTAGCGGGTTAATGAGAGGTGATCTCTCATGCAGATGACTGCTCAAAACAGATTGTACTGAGGGATGCATGCACAAGATTTCTTACAGTGAAAACAGCCTGTCATCCAGTTGTATCCTGCCATCTTCAAACATTGAGGCTGTTATTTTTGTGTAATAATGACTGAATAGAGAACAGTTACACTGTCCCAGTAAGCAAATTGTTCTTGGACCGACACCAGTGACAGCTGGCACAGCTGTGCACTCAGTGGGGTCCAGTATTTCGTGGGCCTTTTGTTCACTAGGGTTACATATACCTTGACAACTGAAGGGTCCTTGGCACAGTGTGGGCACTATGCTGTTGCTCTGGCTGGCTTTGGTTTCTTCGCAGCTGGCAAAGCATAAGATAACAGACCACAATCAGGTATTATATAAGTGTCAGCCGCAATATTTGACACACCAAACTATGACAAAATCACTTATACTGGTAGCGTGGACAGGTTTCTGGTTTCTAAACAGATATTAGGTGAGCAAAGGGCCTGGAACCAAAATTTGTTTGTCTAGTGAAATTTCATGTACTATTGCTGCTGCTACTTGATAAAGGTGAAAGTTTACAACTTTTTCTCCCCCACCCGGGTCTGCCATGGGGGACTTGGGTGGGGTTAACTACTTTTTAATTCCCAGGATCACCCTGGTCAGCCCCACAGGGTGGGTTTTCCCCTCTATTCTGGGGCATGTGTTTCTGTCTACCCTTGGTCCATTCACCTGTATTTTCCTTTTTTAAACTCTCCCTACTGTCTGCTCTGCCAGTAGCTCTTGATATTGGATGTGTGTTACTAAATGGTCTTATTTTATTTAGCGTATTAGACCGGCTGGCGACATACATTCAATATTCTTTTTTTTTCCACAAGCAGTGCAGGCATGTCCTGAGAAAGTCTTGTTGCTGTCAGGATGTTACGCAATGTACAACAAACAAACAACTTTTTCTAACATGACTGATTTAAGTTATGAGCTATACCATGCACAATATCAGTTAAGTTTATTATTGAATAAAGTGTACTGTCAAATGTGCATACATGTACCTATAATCTATATCAAAGTACAATGTAAGTGTCAAAAACAGCAAAAAGAGGTACTCACCTATCACCCTTCAGTTTCACAAATCTACACAGAGCATAAATGCAGCCACTAGGTAAGACAAATTGAGAGAGAAGCAGTTAAAAAGCTAAATTGCTGTGGTTAAAACATTTGCTAGCAGTTAACAAAACCACAAACTCCAGGTTGTGACGTCACAAATCTCAGGCACAAATCTCGGGTCACGAGATCCTATTTATATTTCCTGTGTAAATTACACAAGAGGCTTGAATTTTATACTAAAAAATACTGGCTTGTTAGCCCACTTGTACATGCAGCCACCGGTTCTGTTTACAATACTATCAGCTGCATGCACAGGAAGGTTAAATTATACACTTCCTTTCATAAGGCGAGCTGCCTTATGACTGCGCTATTTATACTTTATTCAGGAAGGTAAATGTTTATACAAGTATAGAATAGAAGTGCAGTTGTCAAATAAGTCTATTCATTCTGACCCAGTTTCTATGCTTTAATTATGTATGCATGTGGTTTCTTGTACTCAGTATCACATTACTGCTGACTAGGTAAGACTTTATTCTTGGTTTGTGTTTATGTTCGATTACCAAAAATCAGTTTTGAACCATGCAGGAGAAATATATATATATATATATATATATATATATATATATATATATATATATATATATATATATATAATATATATATATATATATATATATATATATATATATATATATATATATTCTTTACTTATAACAAAGGTGTCGCCCAAAGCCAAAAAATGCACTCAATCAATCAGAGTAGCTCCAAGGGACGTAATTTTTCATTAAATTCAAGCTTACCAGCCTGGAATTCCATGGCATTAGCACAGCATTCTCAGAATTTAATGAAAAATTACGTCCCTTGGAGCTACTCTGATTGAGTGCATTTTTTGGCTTTGGGCGACACCTTTGTTATAAGTAAAGAATAATTGTACCACAAAATTGCCTAAGTGTTGCCTTTTGGCGGAACACTGGATATTCTTCAGCGGATGGCGGGGCGCTTGGGGGTAGTCCCTATTACTTTATGTAGTAGGTGTTCAGTGGAAGGCTCAAAAGATCTAATAAGCGATGCAGTCACAAAAAGGGCAGCTGATGTCCTGATGACAAGCTTACCAGCCTGGAATTCCATGGCATTAGCACAGCATTCTCAGAATTTAATGAAATATATATATATATATATATATTTCAAACAAAGGCATCGCCCAAAAGCAAAGGTGCACTAAATCAGAGTAGCTCTAAGGGATGTAATTTAGTATTTCAATTCTGAGATCGCTCTGCAGTGCTAATGCCATGAAATTCCAGGCTGGCGAGTTTGCATTGTGTCATCAAGACATCAGCTGCCCTTTTTGTCTACCGTATTGAAAATACGGTAGACTTTAGGATGAGGCTGGTCGGAGTGCATTCCTTAGAATGCAAAAGACATAACAGACGGGCGGGGCTTATGGTCTGGCAAAGAAGTAACAAGATAAAAATGACGTCACGTCTAGCCACTCTAACCTTGCTGTTGAACTTTGTTTTTGCGTGAAGCGCCACATGTGCATATGTATGAGTGTGTAGTGTGTGTGTGTGTGCGCGTATGTATGTATACATGAAAATCTCCAATAGTTCTGTACGCACAAGCTTGAAACGTGGCGAAATACTTTATTCAAGGGGTGGCTAAGAGAGCCTCCGAGCATATTGTAATTGGACGTCTCATTGAAGACATAAAAGACCATTTACAGAAAGTCGGTTGACCCAGATTAAAGTCCTCAAATTTTGATTATTTGCACTTGAAATTTTGGAGATGGCTAGTTTGTAGAAAGACATTGGATGCGTTTGTTAGCCAGATTTGTACCTCTTCTGCTTTTCAAAAATAAAAGTTCAATGCTGAAAAAATGTCAGAAGTAAGGCTCCATGATTTCATCAGAAGAATCAAACAGTGTCGATGACATAAAAGCACCAAACGTGTCAGTGTTTTATGCAATGTTCTTAATTGACGCAAATCACCAGCACGTCGGTGTTTGACATTTAGGAAGACAGTCTCTCTAGTTTTGTATAATATTTGTGAACGTATTGTGGAAAAGGTGGAATATGCATGCAAGCTCATACAGAAGAGGCTTTGAGGGCATGGGCCATTCCACCTTATTCTTCAAAGTGGCTATGGCTATGTCGGCCCACAGAACGTATAACCAGTAGGAAGCGCCGTGTGTCTGCCGTCTTTGTTTGTGTGTGCCATTCTGCCGTTTGTGTTTGTGTGTGCCAATTGCCGAGCGGATCGGGGGGTGGGGGGAATTAAAGGGAGATAATGAATGAGTGCGTAATCCAGCATTGTACCTCTTCAACGTTTTCAATAGTAATTAATTCATTTTTTGCAAGTTTTGGAGCCACTGTTTACTTCCATTAAACAGTCAGCCCTGGAAGAGGCTGTGTGGAACAAAACAGTCAGCCCTGGAAGAGGCTGCGTGCCTTTTGGATGAGTGACGTGAAACATTGAATTCGTCACAGTGTACACAGCGATGCCATGATGTGAAGCTTATGGTGACGTCATTTTGCTGCTGCTGCTATACTTTTTCAGAATTCCTGTCTCTACTCCAGCCCACAGAGCATACTAATGGCAGGAAGCGATGTGTGTCTGTCTTTATTTGTGTGCGCCAGCATGTGTGTTGATCAGAGGTTGGCTTAGAGAGGATGGAAATGGATCGCAAGGATAAGCTTAAAAATATGAACAACTCTAAATGTTCCTAAAAGAAAAACGCATCTGAGCTCCAAACAGTATGGTAGACTTTGGGATGAAATCCTCATCTTGATAGTTTTGTGACTGCTAGGCTCACTAGATCTAGAAAAGAAGGGGGATGGGAGAGAAGGAATGACAGACCTATCATTTTGAGCCTTCCACTGAACCACCTATTGCAATAAAACAATAGGGACTATCCCCAGGCAACCAAACTGTCCACTTGACTATATCCAGGCCTCCCCACTGCCAGGGAGGGTATGAATATATTCAGAATAGACACTGGACCTGCTATTGGGTAGATTTAGGTAGACCTTCCATGTGCTTAAGCTGAAGAGTCTCAAGAGGTTATGAAATGAGTGAAAAAAACCTACTTTTGATAGAATGCTAGCTTGTATTGGTACTTTTGCATGCATTTCAATAAAACTTGGCAGAATAATAGCTGATGAAGACTTCTTATGCATGCTAATTTGGCTGACCATCCTAAAGTCTTATGCATGCTAATTTGGCTGACCACCCCGACATTGGCTGGATGGCCTTTGCTTACTGGGCAGTGGGAGATGGAGCAGTCATGATTGTACCCACACTGGCTTGATGTCTGTGTAACAGACTGCACTATTCCAAAGACTTAAGTTTCAGGCTTTCACTACCAGCATGATGACGGAATGGCCCCACACGCATGTTGGCAGTGAAAGTCTGTTTCAGTCTGGCAACTTACTTACTTACTTACGCCTGTCACCCCTACCCGGGTATAGGCCGTCGACGAGAGACCTCCAGCGACTCCTGTCCTGTGCTTCTCCTTCGATTTTACTCCAGGTGGTTCCCAGTCTCTTGATGTCTGCTTGGAGGTCTCGACGCCAGGAGTTTCTCGGCCTACCTCTTTGCCTCTTTCCCTGGGGGTTCCATGACAATGCCTGCCTAGTGATACTGGAAGCTGGCTTTCTCAGACTGTGACCAATCCATCCCCATCTTCTTCGCCCAATTTCATTCTCTGCTGTTATCTGCTCAGTTCTCTCCCAGAGTCTGACGTTGCTATCTTCTCTGGCCAGTGGATTTTCAAAATTCTTCTAAGGCAACTGTTTATGAAGATCTGTACTCTGTTGACTGTGGTTTATGTCAATCTCCAAGTCTCTGCTCCATATAGGAGAACTGCTTTTACGTTGGAGTTGAAAATCCGGACTTTGGTGTGTTGTGACAGCTCTCTGGAACTCCACACTTTTTTCAACTGGAGAAAGGCTGCTCTGGCTTCACCAATTCGTGCTCTGACATCTGCATCAGTGCCGCCTTTTTTGTCTATGATGCTCCCGAGATAGGTGAAGGACTCCACCTCCTCCAACGGGGTGCCAGCAAGCAAGACTGGTTCTTCCCTGGTTGTGTTCAGCCTCATTGTCTTTGTTTTCTGTTTGTGGATGGTGAGGCCCACTTGGGACGAGATGTCAGCAAGCCTCGTGGTCTTGTCCTGCATTTGTTGATGAGTGTAGGACAGTAATGCCAAGTCGTCTGCAAAATCGAGGTCGTCAAGCTGTGTCCACAGTGTCCACTGTATTCCACTTCGTCTGTGCTCTGTGGTCCTCTTCATGACCCAGTAAATGGCCAGTAGGAAGAAGAGACAGCAGACACCCCTGCCTGACACCGGTTCTGACCTGGAGCTCCCTGGTGAACTGCCCTTTGTGGATCACGCGACATGTCATGCCATCGTAGCTGCTCTTGATCAGGCGGATGAGCTTTGTGGGTACACCGTAGTGTCTTAGGAGTTTCCACAGAGTTTCTCGGTCCACGCTGTCAAATGCTTTCTCGTAATCCACAAAGTTGACGTACAGCGGGGAGCTCCACTCCAGAGACTGTTCCATGATGATGCGGAGAGTGGTGATCTGGTCTGTACATGATCGGTTTTTCCTGAATCCTGCTTGCTGGTCTCTCAGCTGGGGGTCAACGGAGCTCTTCATTCTCTTCAGGATGATCCTGTTGAAGACCTTTCCTGGTACTGACAGCAAGGTGATTCCTCTCTAGTTGGAACACTTGCTGAGGTCGCCTTTCTTGGGAAGCTTGATTAGGTACCCCTCCTTCCAGTCAGCCGGCATCACCTCCTCTTCCCAGATCTTTCCAAACAGTGGGTACAGCATCTCTACTGTTGTCTCTAGGTCTGCTTTCAGAGACTCCGCTGGGATGCCATCTGGCCCTGCTGCTTTGCCGTTCTTCAAAAATGCCACTGCTCTTCTGATCTCTTCCCGGCTGGGTCTGTCACAATGATGGGTAGGTCGGTTTCTGCTGGCTGTATGTCTGGGGGGTCGAGTGGGCTGGGTCTGTTCAGTAACTCTTCAAAATACTCGGCCCATCTGTCGAGTTGGTCTGCTCTGTCTGCAATAGGCTTGCCTTCTTTGTCTTTTACTGGTCTTTCTGTATGGCCATACTGGCCCGACAATCTTTTGATGATGTCGTAGAGCTGTTTCATATTGCCGCTGCCTGCTGCCTTTTCTGCCTCTGCTGCCAGGTTGTCTGTGTAGGCCCTCTTGTCTGCCCTGATACTCCTCTTCACCTCGCGGTTGGCTTCCGCGTATTCCTCCTGTGCCCTTGCTTTGGCTGCTCTCGTGCGACTGTTGTTGACAACTGCTTTCTTCTGCTTCCTCACTTCTATCTTCTTCAAGGTCTGTGCCGACAGCCAGTCCTTGTGATGGTGTTTCCTGAACCCTACAGTGTCTTTGCAGGTTGAGTTCAGCGCCTCTCTAACTGCCTTCCACTGCTGCTCTGTGGTGACCGCCTCCTCTTCATTTACTAGCTCTTGTAGTGCTTGAAACTGGTTGGACAGCACCAGTTTGAACTCTTCTCTCACTCCAGTCTCTCTCAGGAGACCTACATTATAGCGCTGTCTTCTTGTTGTCTCTGTGCGGCTTTTCTTTAACTTGAGCTTTATTCTTAAGGTAAGCAGATGGTGGTCTGAGGCGACATCTGCTCCCCTCCTCACTCGAACATCTTGAAGGGATCTTCTAAATTTCTTGCTAATGCAGATATGGTCTATTTGGTTCTCTGTAGTATGGTCAGGTGAGACCCAAGTTGCTTTGTGTATTCTTTTGTGTGGGAAGATGCTGCCTCCAATGACAAGTCTGTTTAGAGCACAAAAGTCTACAAACCTCTCCCCATTCTCACTTATCTCCCCTAGTCCCTGTCTACCCATCACCTCTTCATATCCGGTGTTGTCCTCCCCTATTTTGGCATTAAAATCGCCCATGACGATGGTGATGTCTCGCTCCGCACATTTGTCCACAGCACTCTGGAGTCGGTCGTAGAACTCTTGTTTCTCTTCCTCGTCACAGTCATTAGTGGGCGCATAACACTGGATGACGTTCAGCTTGATCTTTTTCTTGGTTCTAAAGGCTGCTGTGATAATTCTTGGCCCAAGAGGTTCCCAGCCCATCAGCGCTCTCTGTGCCACTGGTGACAGCATGAATGCTACTCCTTCTGTATGGGGGGCATTCTCCTCTTCATGACCTGAATACAGAATCATCTCCCCACTTAACAGCCTTTTTTGGCCAGACTGCGTCCATCTGGCTTCACTGATACCTAGCAGGGAAAGGTTGTACTTTTGCATTTCCGCTGCTATCTGGGCGGCCTTGCTGCTCTGGTACATGGTCTTGACGTTCCATGCCCATGGTTGTGTCCCTGGATAGAGAGAGGCGTCTCGGTCCTGTGGCTTCCGAAGACTTCCGGCTTTCACCACAGGACGTCATAAATCTTCTGGTAGAAGAACCTTCCTCCTCCAGGAAAGGAATTACTGTTTGTCTTTTCGTCGGCGTTTTTGTAGCTATTTCCTTTTTTGCAGGGTGGGGAAGCTACCCCCCACGCCCAACACCCTTACTAGGAGGACCAGGGGTTTTCTGTCGGGGTCACCTTCCCTTAGACCATGTTGGTTCACGGCACCTTATTTCATTCGGTGCACCCCTCTCGCGAGGGACCCCCTATCCACCACCCAGGGGACGCGCCTCAATGCCATATGGTCCCAGCGCGAGGTCAGTCTTTCAAGGAGTGGCCTTAATGATGTCCCCAACTTGAGGTACTGATCTGGGGTTAATTGTACAACTGTTGCTATACCAGTAATTGCTGTATAATGTATTTATAATGGCAAGATGGTGCCTGTATTCTTCTCGTACTGTCCTTACTTTCCAGCGGCACCACCTGGTACCTACTTTCTCTCACATGATTCTGATTTGGGACTGGCCTGTATGCATCATGACTTGTTGGCTATGTTTGGTAGCGCCCCCATTCCCACCCCCACCCCCTTCCCCCCCACCCATACACACACACACACACACACACACACACACACACACACACACACACACATGCACACACACAACCCCTCCATCACTCCCCCCCACCCCCCTACTCCCCGCACCTCCACCACCCCCACCCCACTCTGCCTGTCCCTACCCCCATGTGCACACAGCCACTCGAATTGTGAACAGTACAGGTGGCTGTGTGCCAAAGGTGGTTAACGCATTTAGCCCCAATGCACTGCAGCAAGAGATGGATTGACCATGATAATTGAAATTCAAGGGTAGCGCCAGATTATCTTGGCACCATCAGGCGCCAAGCTGATCTAGCGCTACCCTTGAATTATCATGGTCGATCAATCACCTGCAACTGGTACATAGTTGTTGGGTGACACCTCCAATATTTGCGAAACGCAGCTTTTCTCTGAAATGGGTTAAAGGTACCCTGAATTTCAATGGTGTGTCTACAGCCTCTTGATGTGGACAACCTGTTGCCCACCTGAGACTGGAGAAGGAAGACATGGGCTTAGTAGAGATTATTTCCCTGAGTAAGAGGATAGCGTTTTGAGCCAGTCTCTTCTGGCAAGAGACATAGATTCTCATGAGCCTCTGCATTTACGGGTGCTCTTGAGAATCTGTGCCTCTTGCAGAAGGATGGGCTTTTGACGAGCGACGGATGGATGGTGATGACAAAACTTTGGTGTCATTTCTTTGACGTTATTCTGAGTCATGAAAATAAAATCCTCTATAATTCTAACCAGCGGTTGACTGGTCTGTCTACAGCCTCTTGACGCTCACAACCTGTTGCGGCCCGAGATGCTGGAAAGCCTGTTTGTCTTGTATCGCATCACAGGTAACAAGAAATACCAAGACTGGGGCTGGCAGATCTTCCAGGCAATTGAAAAGTACACCAAAACCCCTGATGGAGGCTATTCTTCCATTAACAACGTCAAAGACCCGGGGAACCCACATTTCCGAGACAAGATGGAGAGTTTCTTCCTGGCGGAGACGTTGAAATATTTGTACCTTTTGTTCAGTGACGATCCAAATTTGATATCGCTGGATGAGTATGTGTTCAATACAGAGGGACACCCACTGCCTATTGACAAGTCGTGAACGTTTGAATTGTGATAAGTATGCGTGTACCCGCACTGTTTGTGGCAGAACTTCCCAGCTAGACCCACTTGGGGAGTATGCCACAAGTACACTTCTATTCAAATGAGATGCTTTACATCTCATTTAAATAGAAGTGTACTTGTGGCGTACTACCCAAGTGGGTCTGCCTGGAGAGTACTCCCGTAAACAGTATAGGTGTGTATGGGTGTGTGTGTGTGAGTCCTCGTTCATGTGTGTGAGTGCACGTTTGTGTGTGTTTGTGCTAAAGTTTTTACAGTATGGGTGTGTTTGTGTATATGTTTGGAATTGTTTTTGTGCCGTGAGGGCTTTGTACTCTATACGTTTGTGATGCACAAGTGTATGTGTGCGTGTGTGTCAGGTCATCATTGCGCGTGTGTCTGTTACTGTGTGTATGCACATGAGTATTGTGTGTGTGTTCATGTGTCATATTTATGAAATATTTTTATGATGATCTGTTGAGAGTACCTTTTTGATATTTTAATGTTAACTTTTGGCATTGTCATCTAGCCTCAGATTATAAACCAGTTTTCTGAATTAATTATTATTTTTTAAACCCCCTTGTGCAATCAGCCACCAATACTGTTCACAGCACCAGTGGCTGCATGCTCAAATGGGTTTAACAGGGGAAGTAACTTCAAGGATCAAAATGTATGACTGTTAATTTATCTGACCGTCAAACTTTGAAAATGGCAAAAAAATGAAACCAAAAGTGTAACACCTTGGAGGGGTTTCAAAATTAACTGCTTTCAGTCACTTAACGTTACTGGGGAGTCACAAGGTCAGACCATGTTTTTTGTGATTGTGTTACTGTATTGCTAAGTTTTCATAGACAAAAAAACTCTGTGTAAACAAAAGGTGCTTGGGTTGACATCGGCCTTACCTGACCTGCGCACAGCTGTGCACAATGCATTGAGGGCCGGGCGAACAGCTTTTGCTCACCGGGCATCAGATCCTGCGATGTACTAGACGCACAATCCTGAGGCTGACCAGTTAAATGAATTGTCATCTTAACTCATTCAGCCCCGGCGTATGTATTTCCCAAATTTTGGAGGTGTCATTTAACGACTATGCACCTGTTGCAGGAGATGGATTGACCATGATAATTAAAGGGTAGTGCCAGATTAGCTTGATGCCGACAGGCGCCAAGCTAATCTGGCACTATGTTTGAATTATCGTGGTCGACCCATCTCCTGATGTAGTGTGTCAGGGCTGAATGGGTTAATTTATGGTTGAGTGTACATGTATGTGATCACTTTACAGATGTACATGCACACATAATGCACAAAGTCTTCATTCCCGGCTCTGGAGGTATCGCTGACCAACACGAATTTTGATGGATCGATCAGTTGATAAACGGATGAATAGATCAGTCTATTGATCTGTTGGTGGTTTTGGTCAGTTGGTCAGCCAGACTGGCACACTGATTGACCCCCTTGATTCGCTGCCACTCAGCAGCAGCCAATCAAGGGAGACAATCAGTGTGGTGACCGATTGAGTTGTTAAGCCTTTTCATCCTGATACACTATGGCTTGAAATAAATTTGACTATGATAGTTCAAGGATAGTGCCAGATAAGCTTGGCGCCTGAGGCGCCAAGCTATTCTGGCACCACCCTTGAACTAAAATGGTCGATCTCTCTCCTAATCTAGCCTTCATAGGACAGTAAGCAAATTTTAAAAGAATCAGCCTCAGGATGTAATGGGTTAATGAGCTGGCATTTATTCATGCAGTCGTTTATTTAGTTGTTTATTAGGAGCACAGTTTTCAAGTACACCTGATGTGGTTTGACGTCACTAACTTTTAACTTATTGGAGTCAAGCCACAGACAGATATGCAACACCTGCATTTATATTTGCTGTCGCTTCTTCAGTTATTTGTTAGGAGCCCAATTTTTCATGTACGTCTGAAGTGGTTTGACATCACTACCGTCCTTTTAACTTATTTGAGATGTGCTTAAGACAGATATGCAGTGGGTGAAGTTAGAATTGAAGACGTGCTGTATAGCGATATGCGGCAAATGGAGTTAGCATTCAAGACATGACACAAATGGATATGCGGTGGGTAAGTTAGAATTGAGGTGGTGCTGCATAGCAATATGTGGCGATTGGAGTTAGCATTCAAGACATGACACAAATGGATATGCAAGCAAATGGGGTAGGAGTCGGAAACATGCTACATAAATGTGACACGTCTCGATCTCTAACTTCAGTTGATGCTTATCCGTATGTGGCACGATGCAAATCATGCACGCTTGGTAGTGGGAATGCGGTCCATGGCCCGGCGGTAAAAGCACCTGCCACCAGTGCTAGAGGTGCGAGGTTGGATACCCGGTTCCAGCGTTGGACTTTTCTCCTCTAATAAGTGTCACTGTTAATTTAGGCGGACCGTCGGGGGTTCTTTCTCTGGGTACTTCGGCTCTTGCTCCCCCACGACTTTGGTATCAATTTCAGCCCAGTATCAAATTTCAAATATAAACGATTTGAATTTCCAAAACTTTAGTAGCTCGCTTGAGCTTGCCCTTAGCACCACGTGAATGTTCTGTGTTTATGAACAGTGTGTGAGTGAATGCACATGATTTACGTGAGCATGCTTGTTGGGTTCAGTTTGCGGCGGCGCTTTGAGCCGATTTTCAAATGGGATAAAGCGCCTATTTAATGCGCTGATTTATTATTATTATTATTAATGCACCAAGCTAAACTAGCACTATCCATTGTTTTTTTGTGTTGTGTTTTGCCCTACTTCCAGACTGAATTCAAAACCTGTCAGTTAAACATGTTAAGTATCTGCCCCAAAAATAGTTTGGTATCTGTCAAAGTTTTTCTTTTGTGGAATTGACTACTTGCATGAAAGTTTGTGGTGCGCTTTCACCTATAACATATGAATAAGACGTTTCACTGTATAAAAGGAAGTTTTAGTCTGCTAAAAGTTATGTTTAGGTGTGAAATTTAATCAGACTTGTGTTGGAGAAGCAAGCACCCTGGTTGTCTCACTTGATTCACTCGCTGCAGTGGTAGTGAATCAAGGGAGACAACCAGGGTGATAAACGAGATGATTATGTAGGTCACTCATACAGCCCAATGTCAATTTTTTTGCACTACATTACCAGATAACAAGCAGGTGCTCATTAAAATCACATGATTATCATTTTTAAAATTATTATTTAACCCATAAAGCCCTGACAAACTGTGGCTTTCGGAATACACCAGTGTGTGAAATAAGTTTGACTAAAATAGTTCAAGGGTAGTGCCAGAATAGCTTGGCGCCTCTAGGCTAACACCACAACTAAAACCATTGGTCTATATCCTTATCTGTAAGTACTATAATGTAGCTTGCATATGGCATTGTACAAATTTAAAGCTTTTAGCCTCAGTATGATATGGGTTGACCATGATGGTTCAAGAATGGTGTCAGAATAGCTTGGTGCCTGGAGGCGCCAAGCTATTCTGACGCCACCCTTCAACTGATATGGTTTATAATTATGTCTCCTCTGTGGTGTCGACCTCCAAAGATATCTCTAAAAGAATTGATATTTTCATGCCCAGGGTTTAATGGGTTAACCCCTTTGTCTGTGCAGTAACTGGTAGTGGTACTGTTTACCTGTGGCTGCACGCACAAGTGGATTCAACAAAAACGGCCATCAAAAACAGTTATGATTTGACGACAAGTCTGACCTTACTTCCAACATTGTCCGTACATTTTTTTGATAACTAATATTAAAAGGCACATTTGATTTATTTGCATGTACATTTGTGATCAATGCAAATTGTAATGTTTTGTGATACCTATTTAAGTTTTAGAAATGTGTTTTCATTTTCCTGTTTTTCCATCACCTGGTTCAGGAAACAATATTGTTTATGCCCATGAAACATGTGTATGTGTCACTGTCAGGTCACTCAAATTCAAAGTTTTTTTAATTGCTTTCTCATTGAGTGACTGTGTACAGTTGTCAAACAGGGGACCAGAATAAAATGTGAGACTCCTTACGTTTGTAAACCTGTGCTGTTCAAAATCTTCTTTACAGAGTTGCACATGTCTTGGGTTTTATTTTGCATATTTGTGAAATGTTCCCACGAAAGGGACCTTAAGTCGCGCTCCGACGAATGGAGCTATGGGCCAAAAAGAGTGCTAAGGGGTCATCTTGGGTCAGTTTGAGTGATTAACTTTAAATGCATGTTTCTCGCTTAATAACAGGTCTACAACAATAGTTTTTTGCATCAAATTAATCTGTAATGCTAGTAGATTTTAATGGTGTAAATATCTCAAAACTCAAAATTTCCAACTTATGGTCCCTTTCGTGGGAACGGGTCACATATGGCTGGCACAACACATTCAGTGTTGAGTTTTTTTATTATTTTAATTTTAATTTTTTCATAATCGTATGCATGCAGCATGGGCATTGGTACATCCGAAGCAAGTCTTTGCTGCTGGCAGAACTTGAGGTGGAATACAAACTGCAGGTCAACTTTAGTATATCGCGGTATCTGGGACCACATTTTGGTAGTGTTGAATTTAAATAGACTTGTGCGTGGAAACTGCTCGGTAATCAGAAGTTCCTCGGGCTGATGTCAGCCTTTGCTGGTCCGCACACAGCCGTGCATCAGCCCGAGGACCTTTTGCTCACCAGACATCCCCTGCCAATGGGACTGGGAGCTAGAGATCTGTACAGATGATATTAGGTACCATGGTGTACTGGACCACATAATACTGGAGTTGACTGGTATGGATTTGCAGATCACATAAAAATCTTGAAATTGTGTCATGAAATATGGCAGTGGAATTGTGATCATGTACACAAAATTAATCTCAGGCAGTTCATACCTCTCTGAGCTCAATTTTCGTGTGACCATACTCCTGCAGACGATTACATGGAAAAGAAAAGGTCCCCGTGGGGGTGTCGGCCTGTATGTGTAAGATCAAAAATCGGAGACAAGCACATGATCTTGTTTTCTTTTTTGGCTTCCAAATTATGATGGTGACTGCCAAGCATGTAAATTGCAAAGAATTTCCCAAGAAAGAAAGAAACATTTCTTAGCGCGTTTCTTTCTTTCTTGGGAATTTCTGTCTATGGCCATGTAAGAATCTCCTGTTGTCTGCGTGTGCCATTTATCTGTTCACACTGTGCAGAGAAAGTAAAAGTAAAGAACAAAAGAATGTATCTAGCTTATCCCCTTCTGTCCTGAGAAAAGGTGAACATGATCCATCTCCAAGAGGTATAGATCCTCATAAGCCCCCGCAACTGCGGGGGCTCATGAGGATCTATACCTCTTGGCGACGCTTTTTCATGTTCATGTTCCTTAGACGGCTGGTGGGTCTTTGACGTTAAATTAATGAAAATGTCCGAAATATGAATACAGTGAATATGATTAAATATTGAAATATGATGAAACACAACCTACCACCACTGGCTGTGAAGGGGTTAAACACCTTTCAGCAGGCAGCCCAACGGCACTGTTTACAGCACCTGTGGCCAGCAAGCACAAGAGAGTGTACACAATTTGTACGCAGATATTGCGTGTCACATGCTTTGTACTTTCTATCTTGGTTGGGAAGAACAATTCCGAACTGAAGCCAAGATGAAAAAGGTGACTGCCAAGCATGTAGAATGCAGAGAAGGGCCAAACGAATAAAGAAACATGCTTGCGCTGAGAAAAGACAGTTACAGTTGGAGCATTCTGAACATTGTATGAAACTGTTTGACGAATATCAACATATATATATATATGGCTACATTTTTTATTTCACTCATAACTGTGTGATTACATCACTTTGTTTCCGTTTTACCGTTGAAGTGTATGCGCCGCTTATCTCCACCAAGCTTCACGAGCCCAGGTAAAAGCTATTTATAGCTTCAAGCTACATTTCCTCGAGCAAAACAGATAAGTTGGCGATCTGATATAACGGCTTTTGTGGGGCTATACCACAGTCGGGTGTCTTAATTATATGTCCGTGAGTGAAACATGCAGTTATGCCCAGAAATCAATGTAACAGGTTTGTACGATCACCGCAGACATATAGTTAGTTTAATATTCCGGGTTTTAACCCAAAATACTAATAAATTGTGTTGTAATTGTCTTTCTAAGCGTGTTTCTTTCTTTCTTTGGGTTCTTCTCCCCAATTACGAACTAGACTGACCACAGCTGTCCAACAATACTGCATTTGTGTCATTGCTTTCAAAGTTTCTTGTGAACACACTAATGCATTGCGTCAACATTAACCCTTTCCTGCATGCAGTCACAGGTATTGTTTACCATTGTAATGATGACTGCTTGCACAAAGTAGGTGAATAAAAGACAATTTTAATCAGAAAGTTCAGTTTATACATGTACGTCAAAACATATATATATACATGTAATGTGAGCTTTTTGTTCCGTTTGTTGTGGCGATGGGGCATTGTACTATACTGATGAGCAAAAGAAATCTTGCACCATTTGAATCATCAGAAACACTAAGTGGTTTTTTTGTTTCTTTGTTTGTTTTTTAACCCATTCCATCCTGAGGCTGATTTTGTAAAATTGGCCTATTGTCCTTTAAGGCTACATTACAGATTGGGAGATAGATGAACTGTTTTAGTCCAAGGGTGGTGCCAGAATAGCTTGGCGCCTCAGGCGCCAGGCTATTCTGGCACCACCCTTGAACTATCAGTCAAATGTATTTCAAGAAATTGGTGTATCAGGATGAAAAGGGTTAAACAATGTTTCCAATGATTCAAATAATGTCGCATTTCTTTTGCTCAACAGTATATATGAGCATGTTTATAATCTTTTTTTTCCTTTTTTTTTTTTAAACAATAAGTGCTGTTTATTTACTCACCTAGTCATATCAGTAACACCATCTTCATATTTTTGTGAGAGTAATATTTTTATGGTTCGTTCAATGTGTGCACCGCTAGCCTATTCATGTTTGTTTTTCTTTTGCTCACAATAAGCGTGAAACGTGTGCATGTGTGTGTGTGATTGATCACATCTGCTTGTTTATTTATGGGACATGCACAAGTATGTTCAAGCATGTAGCATGTAATTTAGGGAAAAGGCGGCCATTCGCTGTAAACTGTGGAATGGGAGCTTAACCCATTTAGCCCCAACACACTACATCAGGAGATGGATCGACCATGATGATTCAAGGGTAGTGTCAGATTAGGTTGGCCCCTTATGGCGCAAAGCTAATCTGGCACCACCCTTAACCCTTATCATTTGGAATACACCAGTGTGTGAAATAAGTGTGACTAAAATAGTTCAAGGGTAGTGCCAGAATAGCTTGGCACCTCTAGGCGCCAAGCTGTTCTGGCACTACCCTTGAACTAAAGCTATTGGTCTATATCCTTATCTGTAAGTACTATTATGTAGCTTGCAAATGGCAGTGTACAAATTTGAAGCTTTTAACCTCAGTATGATATGGGTTAAATGATCATGGTCACTGCACCTCCTGCAGCTGGTACATAGACATTAGGTGACGCCTCCAAATTGTGAAATGCAGCCTTGGGGTTAAATTTGCCTTGTTTATGATTTATTTGTCATGATTTTCAGTGATTGTGTGTGTGTACAGAAGAAGGTACAGTTGTAGGCTGCCAGTTTCATGAATTACTGGTTGGCAAATATCAGACCGCAGGTCACATTTTCAGTTTCCTGACTTTATTCCTGCTGCACAAATATTTAGCCAGATTGACAGCCTATTTCATGAATTGGGCATTTTCACCATATTATTATTATTATTAGGCATGATGTCTACATGTAGATCTGACCCCACTGCGGCCGTCATGGGCCTGAGGACCTTTGCTTACTGATATACATGTTTACATTTGCTATGTCAGTTTATATGCATGTATGTGACTAACAGACATTCGGAAATCAGTAGTACATCAAACTTGCACATTTTGACGAAAACAATATGTTAACTCAATGACTACTAAGCAACTTTTCTGTATTGTGTTCTGTGCCACAAAGTAATTTTGTGAAGAGTTCATTTCTGGATCCTGTGTGCATGCTAAGCAATGGCGTGTAACGTTTGATGCATTCAGTGCGAAAAGAAGCAAAGCACATGCACTGCAAGTAAACTTTGGCTGCACATATCTCACTGCTGACATATCTCTCAGCAGCTGAAGTCACGGCCGTAGCAAAGAGCCAGACAAATACGCAACATGTGATATCGCATGTTTGTCCCAGCTTTTATTCTACTGTTTTCGCGAAAGATAGGCAGTTTTTGACCTGCTTCTGATTACTGATATCATCTAATTTTTTATGTCAAAAAATTCCAATTTTTTATGAATGTACTTTAAGTTCAATATGTTGTGTGCTTGTATGTTACTTTGAAGGATGTTTTTATCTGAATGTATTGTTTTAATCTAATGATACACATTTTTCATATACACTCGATTGTAATCTAATGATACACATTTTTCATGTACACTCAAGTGTCTTTGGTCTGTCCGGCTTGCTCTTGCTACTCAAAGGGAGTAGAGTTCTGTGGTTTCATAGCAGCAAGTTTTGTGCTACACCCAAGATGATTGAATCATTAGACCTTTTGACAGTAGTAAAGCATTTTTTTGCAGATAGCATGTTTCTGTTCTGGTCTATGATTGTGAGCCTTATGGCGTAAGTTTGTAAGGTACAAAATCACGGACCAGCACATTTTATTTTCCTGTCAGTTTTTTCTCTGCTGTGAGATGGCCTTTGTTGCCTGCTCAGTGTCAAACCTTAATAAATTACTAACAAACTGTTTTTGCTTTTGAGTGGTTACATTTTGTAGAGAGACAAATTTTGTTGCGTGTTTGATGGTACATTAAACAAAGAAAGTCTTTTTGTCTCTCAGCTAATCTTATTTTTTAACCCTTTGCTTGTTGTTAGAGGTTTTAGTTGTGATGATTCCTGCAGGAATAACAACTCTCTGACATCCTGCAGGAATCATCGCGACTAAAACCGCTACCAACACGCTAAGGGTTAAAGTCTATGAAACCATGAAACTCCAAGCTTTGATGACTGCCTTTTTATTACCATGGTAATTGTGCGTGACTGCATTCTGCTCAATACAGCGTAATTATTTCTGTGTTAGTTTTTATCTTCGAACTGTGTGCATTTTAGGGGTGTGGGTTTTAGCATATTGAGCTCATTGGTTGAAATTCGTAAATTGTTGTCTTTTAAAGGATGTAGATCGACCATGAAAGTTCAAGAGTGGTGCCAAGATAGCTTGACGCCTCGAACTATCATGACCAAGAGATCCATAGACTGTTGTGGTGTTCAGGGCTAAATGGATCAAGAGTACACGAGTTATCCTTTTGGCTGTTGGTAGTGGTTTTTGTCGCGATGATTCCTGCAGGAATCATCGTGACAAAAACCACTGCCGATAGCCAAAGGTTTGATGCCTACATGTTAATGGCTTCGTTCTCTTTTACATCGTGTATGTGCACCATTAGCATACTTGTGAAATATATGCTCTGCCTATGTGAAATGTACTAATTATTACCTGATCAGCATGAAAATAAATCAGGTTCACTTGTCAAACATGTAAAAAGTGTTCCGAACTTTCCTTTGGATTCAGCTTTTATGGCATTTGATGACTTGTAGCAAAAAAAAAACACAATTTGGATTTGGATGTTTTTGTTTAATCATTGCGTTTTAACTTTCCCCCTATTTATTTTTTTTTACATTTTGGTGTTTGTGAAACAGAAAAAAACCCATTGCAAGCTGTATCTGTGGATCTTGAATTTTGTTAAAAAGTCTCTCACTTTGACGTAGTATACAACTAAGGGACTGGATAGTTCGATCCCTTGGCCCTTCCTTGTGGCACCAGATCGCCAGTCCACAACAAATTCAAAGCTTGAAGTACATGACACTGGAGCATCATGTACTTCATGCTTTGTATTTTTTGTGGGCTGGCGATATGCGGAGCATCACATACTTTGTGGTTTGCATTTGTAGTGGGCTAGCAATTAGGTACCATGAGGGGTCAGGGATCTGTTTGTCCAGCAATGAGAGATTTGTACTATGTATGCAGTATCTACAAACGCTTGCAGCATTTGCCTGTTATGCTCTGTAGACGACTTCTGTAATTTAGAAGTAGGTAAAAAAAAAAAGTATGCCTTGACTGACTCAGTGGATTAAAAGCACAAACATGTGAATCACGTTTGTCCAGGCTTTTGATTCACTGTTTTTGGTAAACGTGCATGCAGTTTTGACCTACGTCCTGTTGCGTAACGTCTGTTCATTGGTTTGTTAACTGGACAGTGTGTATGCTGGCTACTGTCAGAATGAGCGAATAAAGTGATCAACAATTTCAGTTTGTGATTTGACAGTGTTTTGTGGCCAGGCGTTTTGTAGTTTTGTTCTGAGAATGCATTAGACAGATGGTATGGTAGTCCACACAAGTCGGTCCAAAATTTTACAAACCTAAAAAACGGTACTGTAGGTAATGTTTCATGGGACACTTGGAACCAAACAATATACACACGTAGAAATAACACATCTTCCAGCACTGCCAAAAATTTTGACAAACTTCTTCCAAGTGTGCCTGGTAAGCCTGGTGCATGTGGATGAACACAGCAATGAATGCCTTTTGTTTTTCTTGCTGATTTTGCAAAACAAAACACTACAAAATTAAAAGAACGACAAAAACCAACAGTATGATTATTAAAAAGTCTCTTGATGATCTCTTTCCCTTTGCGGGAAAGCCTCTGAGTGAGCCTTTTCTATCTCTGTGATTCATGCTTGTAGATTCCTGTTAGCGTTTGATCATTATAATGACCACATTATTTTGTTATTTAACCACTTCACTGCGGAGAAGTAAACAGTCCAGCTGCAGGAGACATAGATCCTTGTGAACCTTCACAGTTTGGGGGATCATGAGGATCTATACCTCTTGCTGAAACCATTTTGTATCCATGTTCTTTGACAGCTGGGGATCGTTACATTGAATTTACAGTGATTTCAAAAATGGTGTGCGTCCTATGGCAGTGAAAGGGTTAATGTGTAATGTTACTTTTACAGGACCACCTAGTTTGCTTCATGGCGGGAACCCTGGCTTTGGGTCATCATAACGGACTGCCTCCAAGCTTGCGGAGGACTTGGCATATTTATGCTACCATGTATGTCCGCATGCCAACTAGGCTCGCTCCTGAAATCACTTATTTCAGCATGGCGCCTGAGGCTGCTGAGGATCTTATTGTGAAGGTAAACCTTTTTTGTGCTTATGTGCGATAGCAAGAGTGAGTCTGTGTAACGGGTCATCTGTTGTCTGTCCGTCATCTCTTGTCCACCGTCCATTGTCTCTTTTTTTGTCAAGGGGACTTATCCATTGTTTGACTTATCCATCATTCGGATAAGTAAAAATTTTCACAAAGTTGTTTAACTCAAGTGTTTTTTTAATTTTACATACTAAAATTATGCTCATAACGCACAACATTCTTCTAAGATAAGAATAAAATATTAAAAGTCATGTTGAAACAGTCAAAAGGAACCCATAGAAGGTTTTCTGACAAAAGTACATCAGAATTTACTGGCACCTAAAATGAATCTCTCAAATGATATAGAGAGACAGAGAGAGAGATTGAATGAATGAGTGAGAGGAGATACTGACAGAGAGAGAGATTAATACACAGGACTTCCCTGGCAACATCTGTAACCCCACTTTTGAATGCAGCTATATTTCAGGATGTTATTTTTTCCTGAGGCAATTTTCTCAAATCCATGATTCAAGGAATTTACACCTAAATGAACAATTTTAAAGTTGCAACAAGGTCATAGCATGTGGCTGAGAATTTAACCTGTATTCCATCCTAGTAAAGTCAGACACACCTTCTTTCCAAATAAATTGATATTGCAGAGATGAGTTCACTTCTTATTCCTATTCCTATACCATCAGTAATGATCAACAAAGACAGCAGAGAGAATACACAGACCGACCAACACATTTTGTGGTTATTCTCTTCCGTTCTTTACAAATATTGCGTGTTTGGCTGTAAACATGTAACAGTACTAATGAAAAATCAAAATGAAAAAACAAGAATGTGACACAACGAAGATGTTAAAGCACTCTGCTCCAGGGTGGGCTTTGATTGCTAAATTTTCCTGATAAAATGGGTTCTCAATGTTGTCTTGCCTCATCTGAGACTTTTGCACTCATCTTTTCACAATCCATGTGAGTATGAACAGAGATCCTCTAGTGGCCCTGGTAAACAGAGCAGAGAAGTCTTTTATTTCATTACATTCAGACTTCAAAAGCTGCTAGTCTCTTTGTTCTGCATTATTGTGATACATACTGAGAACATTGGATTACAAAGTAGGTATCACCAACTATTGATCCTGTTGGGAAAAGATTGCTTTCAAAGTCACCCACAGGCACACACTTTACTGTTAAATTCTCTCTTGCTCTCTATCAGGTTTCTATCAGTGAGCCCCTGAGTGCACTGTACACACTCAGTGGGGGCGCACACATTCACACCCACATCATTGAGTGGATCATTTTATGTGAATGGACTCTCTCTCTCTCTCTCAGCACCTCGCTGTTGCCCTGGGGGAAGGGGGAGAGGAGGGGGGGGGGTCGTGTGTGTGTATACGTGCTGTGTAGTGTGTGTGTGCGGTGGTGTGTGACATGTGTGTGTGTTAGTGTGATTTGCAGTACGTACGTGTGTGTATGTGTGTGGTGTAGTATGTGTGTGTGTGATGTAGAGAGTGTTTGTGCCTGTGTGCTTTTATTTACTTTCGTGTGAAACCGTTGTTTTGTTTGTGGTAGTGTTTAATGGTAGTTCTTAGCTTAATGGTAGTAACGGCAAGTTTGAAAATTGGTCCTGTTACCAAATACTTTTACCGTTATAAAATAAAGATTCATTGTTCATTGTTTTCTCTCTCTCTCTCTCTCTCTCACACACAATTTTGTTTAACCCATTATTTAACCCCGGATCCCTACAGCAGGAGATGGATTGACCATGATAGTTAAAGGGTAGTGCCAGATTAGCTTGGCGCCTGAAGGCGCCAAGCTAATCTGGCCCTACCCGTGAATTATCATGGTCAGTCCGTCTCCTACAACTGGTACATATTCATTAGGCAACCCCTCCAAAATTTGAGAAATGGGACCTTGGGGCTAAAAGGGTTAATGACAACAACGTTCATCTGGCCAAACCCAGTAAGCAAAGGTCCTCAGGCCAACGACAGCCACAGACTAAAATTAAGGTTGCAAATAAGAGATAACTCAAAAGCATATAAAGAACAACATGGGAAAATGTCATACTCAATTTAATGTCAAACAAATAACTGATCAAATGAGCCATGCCAAGCAGTACTAAAAGCCATGCCGAAAAATACCTCATGCCAAGCCATGCGTATAAGCAAGTAAAATAACAAAATAGATAGTAAAGGTAAAGCGAACTATAGGGAAAGGGCGTGGTATGTAAAAGTGCCAATAGCACATAATATACTTACTGTCCAACACATAAAGGACGTACAAGTAACCTCATCATTCACTCAAGCTTTAATGCATCCACTTCCCAAACGCATGCCTGCACACTTAACATCCCTAACAATATAAAGTCATCATACTTCGCAGGCACTTGTAATCAGTCACCAAGCACCCACTTAATGTGGTTACAATTGGGGAAAGGGGAGACAATTCACACTCTCCGTCACACTCCATGTACACACACCCATGCACCATAACTACACATTAACTACAACACGTCTCATACGTACTCGGGGTACAATGGGGTCTGGGATATGGCATGCACTTAATCTAGCTTTCACTCTGTGCATGTGACACGAGATACAGAAATGATAGGCAAATAGTTGTGTTGGTCAAGGGGACATAACTGTATGTGAAAATATATAGTATCTAATCTTAACTCATTCAGCCCTGACACCACACGGCAAGACATGGATTGAGCATGATAGTTCAAGGGTATTGCCAGAATAGCTTGGCGCCCATGGGCGCCAAGCTATTCTGGCGCCACCCTTGAACTATCATGCTGGATCTGTCTGTAGAATTGTAATACAGTCCTTCGGAGGGCAACTTCAAAATCTGGGGATTTCGGTCCTGGGGCAGATATAACTAAATAATCAAAAGACTAAATAACCAAATATGCAAAAACGCACATACTAGGAGGCCATACCTCAATAGCCTCGCACATACTAGAGCCAATACCTCATATAGCTCAGCACATACTAGGGCCATAACCTGGGCAGATAACTAATATCAAAGACTAATACCAAATTCCAAAACGCACATACTAGGAGGCCATAACCTCATAGCTCGCACATACTAGGGCAAATAACCAGTATGCATCGCACAACTAGAGGCCATAACCTCAATATAGCATCGCAGAAGCGATCCACTATGATTTGGAATCATAGAGGTACGCTACCGTAAACATGGACATAAGGCAAGCACATAACCAATAACGACACCAGTATATGACACATGCACTCCAATAGGCATAGAGATCCAAAAGATGTGCACCTGCATGCAAGCAGTCTAAGTAGGCACATTCCTGTAGGATTCCCAATCCTAGGGGCGCGCAACTGCATATGATGAAAACGAATCACTCATGGTTCTAAGTGGCAAAATATGACTAAATATGAGATTACATTTGACTAGCTGCATCAGCCACGTTCCCATAGGATCAAGGATCTTAGGGGTATGCAGCTGAATACAGTGTGTTGTCAAAGAGAACACTGATATACTTACACTTCTCTACACACCTCTGTTCCTGTGATGACAACAGGATCAGACTGATGTTTGTTTTCTTGAAATCTATGAACATCTCTCTCATTTTAATAATAATAATAATAATAATAATAATAAAATAATGAGTATTTATATAGCACTTAATCTTACTCAAAAGCTCTAAGCGCTTTACAATCTGTACACAAAAACCAACAAGTAATTTAACCCTTTTCATCCTGACACAATATTGTTTAAAATATATTTGACTATGATAGCTTAAGGGAGCTGCCAGAATAGTTTGGCGCCTCAGGCGCCAAACTATTTTGGCACTACCCTTAAATTGAAATAGTTGATCTATCTCCTACTCTGTAATGTAGCCTTCACAGGACAATAAGCAAATAATATTTTTTTAAAAAAAACAGCCTCAGGACGAAATGGGTAAACACATAAATCTCTGAACATTCAAACACCTAAGTTACTTGGCCAATGGAAAAGGTTTATACATGTAAGCGAGAAACAATACAATTAAGTATTTGACCAAAATGACTGACCAGAAAACACAACAGTATGAGATAGGTTATTGCCCTGTGTCACCTGACCCTGTACATGTTTATGCTCTAAATGGTACTTGGTAGCAAACGTACAGGCAACACATATGATACTGAAAACATGCACCCAGCTTAACCCTTTTAGCCCCGGATCCCTACAGCAGGGGATGGTTTGACCATGAAAATTCAAGGGTAGTGTCAGATTAGCTTGGCACCTTCAGGCGACAAGCTAATCTGGCACTACCCTGCAACGGATACATAGTCATTGAGCAACACCTCCAAAATTTAAGAAATGGGACCTTCGGGCTAAACGGGTTAACACAGAGTCAAAACTGAGCACACATTGAGCCTTGAGGTAAACATTTTCAAGGAAATAGACAGTTCCCGGAAATATGAAGTAGGTCAAAAACTGCTTGTCTCTTTACGCAGGGGATTAAAAGCCTGGCCTTTCATCAAAACGTGCAGTTTCGACCTACTTCTGTTATCTCAAAAACATCTGTTGACCTTGAAAGATTGCACACGAATTCAAGAAATTGAACAACCATGATTCAATTTTATCAATCGATTTTAGTTTATTATGCTGAAAATGTCTTTTCCTATCATTAATCATAAACATGTGTGTTCTTGCGCAATGTTGTCTGCAAGTCACAAGCAGAGTTTACGCTATTGTTGACGAAAGAAGCTTCTATCGCAGGCGCCATTGTGAAAGTGTGTTTGTCTGTTGGGGTGACATTTTCAAAGCCACTGCACAAATCCAAAATTTGATCATTCGTGTCAGATGATATAGCGATCAAAAGGTTTTTGAATGAGCTTTTCACTGGTACCTGGCGCATGTGCATGCAGCCATTTACATACAACATATTTCATGAGTAAAAAAAAAATTAAAAATTTCACATCAAAATCTGATGCAGTTTTCTCTTGAATTCAAACGTATACCAGGCACCATGAAAAAGGGCAGGAAAAGATTTTTTCAATGGTACCAAATATTAAATATAGCGCTGTGCGTTTTATCTTGAATTTGCCCAAGCGGTTTTTCTAACATCACTGTAGCGCGCTCTGTCTGCTGATCAAGTTTATTTTTTATGTTTACACCTGCTCCACATTCGGTCGGTACTACAAATACACCTTTATTTCCAGAACAAAACAAACACCACAGAACTGTAGTCTGGATGATGATTTATTTACCCATGTTTTTTATTTTTGTTATGCGTGCTGTATGTTGAGAGCAGCTCTTGGTGCAAATTAGCTAAATATCGCTAAATATCGTTCTCCCGCACACTGTTTGTATACGAACGGACCTACCTAATGCCTAACCAAATTGTAATCTCTCACTCGGCCCATCACAACTTTGATATTTGGCCAAAAGATTATACCCACATGCTGCCATTAGAAGAACTACTACAATTATCACAGTGATCTGCCAGGAAGGAATTGCAGCTGATTTATTTTCAGCTTGAGGTGGAGCAGTTGTGACAGGCTGCTCAGTGGTACCAAATGCAGCACTATCTTCTATGGTGGGTACCAAAAGCAGTAATACTTTCTGTGACATCACTGCGTGGTTTAATGGTAGGCTTGGGACAGTCAGTTGTTTTAATCAAAAGCTGCTCAGGTGACAGCTGTGAGCAGAGTGGTATCTCCGAGTGTTTCCAGGCAGGACAGTATATAATGTTTGTGTCTGACTCTGAGGGAACACAAGAACAAACACTGTGTTGTGTAAAGGCCTTGTCGCACCTATGCCTCGAGTGGAATAACCATCTTTGCACATGCACCTCGTGTCACTAGTACTATCCCCTTCACAAAACACAGTCTGTCCTGTGTTTCTGCACAGTGTGTGGCTGTCCCTACAGAAAGGGTAAATTTGTGATACCGACGACCGGTTTTCTGAGGCAAAGAACCCCTTCCAGCATGGTTCGTGCATGAGTTTGGGAAGTCCGTCACTGCCTTGTACAATGCGGCATGAGAAGCCTGGCTTACAGGTCTCCTCCGGGAGACATGCAGGGAACAGCATGTCATCATGAACTTGGCAATGGAGCTTCAGTGTGTGAGATGAGTTGCAGCACACCTCTTGAAGATCTAAATCATATGCTTTTTCTGGGTCAGGGCAGGTGTTTTGTAGGTCATACTTAAACATATTCCAGCATTCCTTGCTCAACTTCTGTTTTGTGATTTTGTAAGGCACTGGCAAGGGGGATGCCATCATGAGCAGTAATAAGATGCTGGCCAGGGAATGCATGTTCCAAGCAATAAACGCTGGATCCTTAACTTTCTTGATCGATGATGGTGCCCCAATTATGATCACTTTTTCTTTTGGTCTTGAAGCCAGTTACATCTTTTTCTCTTTTGCTTTTCTTTTTTGCTAAAGGGCAGTGCTTCATTGGCGTGGATGAGTTCCTTTAAAGATGGAAGCTTCCAGTTAATGCCCAGGCAGTGGCATTGCAGACACCAGAAAGTGTTGAGAGGTTGCACTTGCACATAACTTTTAAAGATGTCTCTATTTGCAAGTCCTCTTCTCACATGTTGAAACTTCCCTCTTCCAGTATGTTGTTGGATTCACAGCCTAAGCGTGTGAACAAGAAAGGTCTAACCTAGAACACATACAAACAAAAGACACAGTTTAGCTGCAGATGTGAATATGTGCGTGAAACATATGCATCGCCTGTGAGAGCTACAAGAGTGCAGCCGTTTCAAAAGTTAAAATTTGAGGCAAAAACTGAAGCAAATTCCTGCAGCTGGCAAAACACACCAACAAAAATAAAGTCAGCTAAACTATGGCGCCTCACTAACAGGCGCACCACAATACACCCATCACTGGGGACTTGGATGGGGTTAACTACTTTTTAGTTCAGTCCTGGTCAGCTCCACATGGTGGGTTTATCTCTGTTTTCTGGGGCATGTGCTTCTGTCTACCATTGGACCATATACCTGTATTTTCCTATTTTAAACTCTCCCTACAGTCTGCGCTTCCTGTAGCGCTTGATATTGATGTGTGTTGCTAAATGGTCTGCTGCACCTAAAAAATAAGTTAATGCATTTTTTGGTTTTTGTTTATGCATTTATCATTTTTCTGTACACATTTTGTAATGATTTTCTACTCTTTTTCATAAAATAGGGTACGATAAATTAGCAGGAAGGTGCAGCATCCCTAGCATGTCTTAGGTTTATTTAGCATGCTAGACAGCTGGTGACATACATTTAATATTCAGTTTGTTTGTTTTTCACAAGCAGCGCAGGAACATCCTGAGAAAGTCTTGTTGTCGGGATGCGAATGATCTCTTTTTGCTGCTATTTGAAAGTGAACGTTAATTTACAAGATCAATTTTTGTTACAAGCTATACCGTGCACATTGTCAGTTAACTAATTCAGCCCTGACACACCACAGCAAGACATGGATCAAGCATGATAGTTCAAGGGTGGAGCCAAAATTGCTTGGCACCCACAGGTGCCAAGCTATTTTGGCACCACCTTTAAACTATCATGCTCGATATGTCTCTAGAATTGTAATGCAGTCCTTCAGACGGCAACTTCAAAATTTGGGGATTTCGGTCCTGGGGTAGAACGTGCTAACCCTCTGGCTGTTGGTAGCAATTTTTGTCATGATGGTTTATTCAAAATTCAAAATTCAACATTCAAAACACTTTATTATGTCTCGCAAGACAAAAGTTTCTTCATTTGGAATCATGCTAAGAGCAGTAATAAAAAGGTAATAATAATCACTGTACACACATTACAAAAGCAGTTAAAATGTGCTATAAGATCATAATGTAGGAAAGTTTAAATTGCAGGAATTACTGCAGAAAAGCAGCTGTCAACAGCCAAAGGTTTAAGTTTTCTTTTGCAAGTTGTACTATATTAAATGCCAGCACATAATCTATATCAAACTACATATAGGCTGTCAAAAACTGCAAAAAGAACTGCGCACTCAGTGATCACTTTCGCAAACTTACAGAGAGCAAACATGCAGCCCCTATGTTATAAGAAAATGGGAAAGTAGCAGTTACAAGTGTAATTGCTGTACATCTGACTTGCTTTCACTGTCTACAATGGCAAAGAACCAATGCACTCGGAAAAACAAGCCCTATTATAAGCACACAACGCGAAAAATGTGAACTACTTGTTCATGCAGATAAAGGAGCGCCATAGAAAACAACGGTTAAATCTGGTGAAAGGTGTAGCTGCAGAGCTGTACACTGGCCAGAACAGCAAAGAACCAACACAGTTACATCTAAACAAACATAACACAGTGTAAATGCTAACCACCTGCTAACGGAAAAGACAGAGTACCTAACAAGTTGCAATAGTCACATGAACAATAACCTGTTGTGATAATCCACTAGTGGTTTCCTTTTAGGGATCAAGCTCAAGAAGGGTGAATGGTGACATCACGTGACAACTGTGAAGGTGACAGCTAACATGGCTTAATCCCGTTGGTCATAAATTACAAGATCTTATTTACATGACATTGACAGAAATACACATGAAATATACACAAATGAGAAATACTGGTCATTTACCCTACTTGTAAGTGCAGTACCTGTGGCTTCATTCACAAGAAGGTCAGATAATTCACTTCCTTTCATTTCACAGCTGCCTTTATATTTAACTTTATGTGTGATCAGGAAGTTAAATGTCTGTACCTGCCATCGTATACAGGTGTGCACGGCGAGCAAGTCTACTCATTCTGACTCGTTCAGGGTTTTTGTTTACGAAACCCTTTTCATTCAGAATGCACCAGTGTGTGAAATAAGTTTGACTAAAATAGTTCAAGGGTAGTGCCAGAATAGCTTGGCGCCTCTAGGTGCCAAGCTATTCTGGCACCACCCTTGAACTAAAGTCATTGGTCTATATCCTTATCCGTAAGTACTATAAATAGCTTGCATACGGCAGTGTACAAATTTGAAGCTTTTAGCCTCAGTATGATATGGGTTAACCGATTCAGCCCAGACACTCTACAAGAAGATAAAGATCAAACCATGGTAGTTCAAGGGTATGTGCCAGAATAGCGTGGCACCTCTTAGCGTCAGGCTATCCTGGTACCACCCTTGAACTACCATGCTTGAACTGTCTCCTGAACCAACATAGGACAACTTTCAGTTTGAGAAATTGTGAACCTAGGGCTCATTGTGTTGACTGTGTGTGTGTGTGTGTGTGGTTTGGTGCAAGTGATTAGTACATCAAGTTACATTGTACTGCTGACAGACTGCTTTGTTCATGAACAATTTGCAAGCATGCAGTCTTGATAAGTGCAGTAGGCATTAAATATACAAATTGATATTAACGACTGCTTCTAAAATTCGCCTAATTTACAAGTCTAGTGCAACTCCCTGCTTTCTAGACACTGACAGGATTTGAATTCAGTCATGCAGGAAACGTAATGAACTACATGCAGTCCAGGTAAAAAAAAATATACGGTAATGATCGAACAGTTACCTTCCAAATATTTGGTGTCATTTCTTTGACTTTATTCTGATTCAGGGGAAAATCCTCTATGATTCTAACCAGCAGTTGAATGGTCTGTCAACAACCTCTTCATGCTCACAACCTGTTGCGGCCCGAGACGCTGGAAAGCTTGTTTGTCTTCTATCGCATCACGGGTGACAAGAAATACCAAGACTGGGGCTGGCAGATCTTCCAGGCGATTGAAAAGTACCCCCCCCCCCCCACCCCACCCTGCCCGCCCCCTGATGAGGCTATTGCAGTCAATTGATCTGTTGGTGGTTTTGGTCAGTCAGACTGGCACGCACACTGATTGTCTCCCTTGATTCGCTGCCGCTCAGCGGCAGCCAATCAAGGGAGACAATCAGTGTGCCAGACTGGTTGAGCAATCTGACCGGTTGATCGAGTTGTTAACCCATTTCATCATGATATACCATGGCTTGAAATAAATTTGACTATAATAGTTCAAAGGTGGTGAAAGAATAGCTTGGCGCCTCAGGCGCCAAGCTATTCTGGCACCACCCTTGAACTAAAATGGTTGATCTCTCTCCTAATAATTATAGCCTTCATAGGACAGTAAGCAAATTTTAAAAGAATCAGCCTCATAATGTAATGGGTTAATGCACCAGCATTTATTCATGCAGTCATTTATTAGGAAGACCATTTTCAAGTACACCTGATGTGGTTTGACGTCGCTAACTTTTAACTCATTTGAGTCACGCCACAGATATGTGGCACCTGCATTTATGTATGCAGTCGCTGATTTAGTTAACTTATTTATTAGGCGCCCAATTTTTCAAGTACATCTAAAGTGGTTCGACATCACTACCATCTTTTTAATTCGAGATGTGCTTCAGACAGATATGTGGTGAGTGAAGTTGGAATGGAGGACGTGCTGTATAGCGATATGCAGCGAATGGAGTTAGCATTCAAGACATGACACAAACGGATATGCCTGGTTCATATTTACACGCCTTCAAGATCCCTCCATTCAGCATCGGACATATGTATTTTCAGGGTTCCTAGGCGAAAGAAGTCTAGCCTTTTCTTATTTTGGTCCAGTCACCTGGAACGACCTTCCAGCCCATGTCAGACATGCTCCAACTCTGTCTACTTTCAAATCACTGCTCAAGACCCATCTGTTTTCTTATGCGTATAGTTAGATGCATTTTCAGTGCGCTAGCAATCTTTGGCAGCAACTGTTCTTGTCACGTTGTGTGTGTATGTGTGAGTTTTTGATATGTGCCACTTTAGTTTTTGTAAATTTATTGTTGCGTTTTCTTATTGTACTTTTTGTTCTGTGATTTTGATTTTGTAAAGTGCTTAGAGCTTAGAGCACCATTCATTTGGAGGTTAAGCGCTACATAAATGTACATTATTATTATTATTATTATTATATGCGGTGGGTGAAGTTAGAATGAACAATGATTTCAAGCTATCACCAGCGGCACACAGATACTTTCGATGTGCAGCTGTTGCCAGCTTCTGGGTGGAAGGATGAAAGCGGCGACGGCTTCCTCAGTTGCTTCTGTGTAGGCGGTGGCAACAGTCCTGGAGACTGAGCTTTTTCAAAATCCCAGAAAGCTGAATTTCTGGTTTTGGTTCATACAGAACAGTCCTTCAATCAGCTTGGTCCATCTGCAAGAGGCATAAATTCTCATGAACCCCTGTGTCCGCAGGGACTCATGAGAATTTATGCCTCTTGCTGGATTTGGATCGTGGGGCATAGTAAGCCCGTGGACTGATTTCAGTCATTTTAATTTTCCGTCACCCATGTGTAAGTCTTTCAGGCGCCAACTGTGGCTCTGCTCAGTAGAAGATAACTGTCTGGTTGTGTAGTATACAGCATGTTGATCTGTTTCTAGACCAGTTAACTCCTCTTCCACAATAGACAGTTTCTCTCCGATGAACCGCACCTAGGCCCTGAGATCTTTAGCCCTCCTCACTACCTCATCACGGATCTATCTGGCTTTCGAGATGTTCAATTCTGAAAGAGATCGAGAGAGAGAGAGAGAGAGAGAGAGAGAGAAAAATGTTGTGGGTCATATAATTCAAATTCAAAATACTTTATTGGCCAACAGGATTGGAAATGTGTTCTTTGGCTTCACAACATTAAAAAAAGCACATGTAAACAAATGAATATCACAGACATAGACTAAATCCATGTGGTAGGAAAGTTAACTGAAAATACATTTAACATAGCAAAACAACATACATGTGTACAGTTCCTCCACCCCCCCCCCCCCCCCACCCCCAAATCCCTCACAAACACACACTAGTGGAGAGCAAAACTTGCTTAATCATATCCAATAAAATAAAAAGAGCGACTGTCTATAGTAGTTTTCACATAAAGTATGTATCAACTAGCGCTTCTCAGGAATCACGGACAGGATGTACAGCGTTAGATAAACATTATTCTAAACTATTTGCATGAAATATTGCACATCAGTCCATTTACATTATACTGTTAAATGAGAACACACCAAACACTTACACACATTGTGCAAGCATGCATACTCACAAATTGGCCCTCACAAAGCACTCCGATATTTAGAGCAATGTATGTCCCAATACAAAACTTCATCACACTTCATATTACTGATCCTAAGTTCTAAAACCCTAGAAACTCGCTTCCTCAAAGGACCCATTGTAACATCTCCATGGGTGACAGTCTTCAGTCTTGGAGGCTGACTCAGCTTTTTCAAAATCCAGGGAGGCTGAATTTTAGCTTTTTCTTTTAGACAGAACAGCCCTTCAGCCTGCCTGTTCCATCTGCAAGAGGCATAATTTCTCATGAGCCCCTGCATCCGCAGGGGTTCATGAGAATAAATTTGTCGTTTGCTGGCCATGCCATGGGCCGTTATCAGTCTTCAAATTTTTGCACTGTCACCCCTGCGACTCTATCAACACATCTGACTTCGCATGCTATCGCACAGAACATGTAAACAATAGCAGACGCGGAAGTCTCTTCATATATATCAACAATGGTCTAAGGGAAGCTACTCTTCCCCCCTGGTGAAACATAAATGGAAACAAAGTACAACATTGACACATAAAATCTAGGACTGCAGTCAACATTATAGCCAAAAGTGTTTATACATAAATGGTTTATTCACAAGGACCAGGATCACAATAAATTCTCATTATGATCTCATTGTTAGTATCGAAAACCAAAACACTGGCTGGTTGACAGCTAAGCTGGCCGGCTGACTGACCAATCCACGCTAAGAATGAGATCATGTGACCCAGCTCCAAGCATTGCGTGTGTGGTACTACAGTGAAACTGACAACTAGCACTATCACTAATACAAGAAGATGCCAATGCAAGGAACTGAAAACTGATCGCTTTATCACGTTCACAAAGCGATCTCAGAGGAACACAAAATAGCTACAAAAACAATCCCTAGCACCAACCGAGCAAACCCTGACTGCAATCAAAAGTGATAGCTTAAAAAATTCCTGCAGCCTGTAAAGGGCCCTTGTGAGGTGCCAGAAACAATAGCGTCCATTAAAATGTGAACAACATCGTTCATGCCTGAATCCACTCAATACACAGACTGATTCCCATAAGAAAGGCCAAAAATACTCTAGCTGGGCTTGCTTATCCCATTACAAAGGCTACATTACAGATTAAGAGATAGGTCAACCATTTCAGTTCAAGGGTGGTGCCAGAATAGCTTGATGCCTCAGGCGCCAAGCTATTCTGGCACCACCCTTGAACTATCATAGTCAAACATTTCAAGCAGTAGTGTATCAGGATGAAAACAGTTAGTCTGGTGCATCTTCATCAAAACAAGGGATCAGACCAGACTAAAACATTGTAAACTTGGATAACAAAATCAGATCAAAAGTATGAGCCTAAGTGAGCACAGCGCTCCTCTCCAAAACAGATCAACAGTAAGAAAAGTGCAAAAACACATCAAAATCAGTGCACAAAATATCACCCAGAAATATGCAAAAGCAACCAACATTTCTAAGCGGAGAAATAATAAACGTTTCGACTTACAGAGACGGATGCACGAGTGTCAATAAACCTTCCCTCTGCAGTGGGGTCAGGCCAAGCGAGCACCTGGCAGTAGCAGGGGAAACGCTAACACAGAGGGGCGTTCTAGCACTGGTCTAATGAGATGACTGGTCAGAGCCAGCTAAATTAGATGGGGCAGCCAAAAGGAAAATTACCAGGTGGGAAAGAAACCAAGGGAGCCCAGGGGTGGGGAGTACGGAAACAGGGTGGTGAGTAAGGTAACAGTAAGTACTAGTGGGAAAGGGAAGGCAGAGACGGACTAAGACTGGAGGCCAATTTAAGCCCCAGTAGCAAAACATCTGCAGGCTCACGACAGCCGCAGTAGGCCCGCGCACAGCTGTGTATGGGCCCACTGCGGCCATATTGGGCCTGAGGACCTTTGCTTCCTGGGAGTAGGTCACCTCTGCCTGAGCACACACTATACAACTAAGTGGCACCGGCCGTACAAAGTAGTGTAACAAAAAAATGATCAACAATGACTAGAGGGGTTGCAACGAGTGACATAATATAATGTAATATTACAACACATCCACAAAACACAGCTCAACACATCAATACCAAGTTGAACATAGTATTTGAGGAAAACAATTTTTGTCAAAATATAGCTGTTTTTTATACCAATTTCTTGATCCATTGTGACCTTGATCTTTAAGAGAAGTCCCTGAAATTTGTTTAGAAAAGTATACGTGGGCCACAAAGTATACATGAGCCAAGTTTGAAGACTATCGCTTGAATGGTAATGATCGATCCCTGAGAAAAGACAAAGTTAAAGTTTGCCACATATGATGGATGACGGATGATGGCAGTACTTAAACTCACTTTTGCTATCAGACGTGAGCCAATAAGTTGACCGAGATACAAAAAACAAAACAACAACAATAAAACTATTACTAAAACATTAATGCTGCACGAAGATCTTTGTGTGTCTCAAATTGACTTGTGCTTACTGTGACCACACTGAAAATTGCGAAAATGAATTCACTTGTAAACAAGTGCAAAAACGTTTACACATGAGCCCCCCTTGTGCATGCAGCCACCAAGTAGTGTATACAGTACAGGTCATTGTATGCACAAGCAGGTTAACCCTTTTAGCCCCAACGCACTAAATTAGGAGATGGATTGACCATGGAAATTCAAGAGTAGTGCCAGATTAGCTTAGCGCCTGATGGCGCCAAGTTAATCTGGCACTACCCTTGAATTAATTAATGGTGATCCGTCTTCTGCAACTGTTACATATTCAATAGGTGACACCTTTAAAATTTAAAAATTGCTGCTGTGGGGTAAAATAGGCTAATTAACCCATTACATCCTGAGGCTGATTTTTTTAACATCTGCTTATTGTTCAGCTACGTTACACTGATTACAAGATCGATCAACCATTTTAGTTCAAGGGTGGTGCCAGAATAGCTTGGCGCCTGAGGCGCCAAGCTATTCTGGCACCACCCTTGAACTATCATAGTCAAGTTTATTTCAAGCACAGTGTATCAGGATGAAAAGGGTTAACCATCAAGCACCTCCAGTCTTGTAGTTGTCCATTTCCTCTACATAATCTGTATCCTCCATCGAAGGAAAGTGTGAAAGATGCACTGACTAGAGTCTGTCGTATGTCCGATACTCTGTCCTGTTTCCCAGGCAAGGACTAATGAAGAACATGTAGCCATCCCTGATCAGCGAGGGCAACGAGCACCAGAAGTTGCGATGTGGCAGAATGTCAAGGCCACTGGCTTCATATAAAGCTTTCCTGTAAACACAACCTGAAAAAAGAATATTTTCAACTGAAATCAGATCTGTTGAAGTGTTAGATTAACTGATAAGATGACTATGAGTGTGTAATCTTAGTCCTGTAAGAGATAATTTTTTTTAAAAAATAAACAAAATGCTATCTATTAGCGAAAGCCAGGAATGCCTACCCATCATTTAGGTCAGGCTGCCTGAAACACAGACTTAGACATTCAATGATGGATGCGCATAGCATTTACAGGCCAATGACCTATGACCAACCCCAAATCTAATCACTGCCAAAAAGCTTGGTGCCTATAGATTTTGTCATCAGCCTCGACTTACCATGGTCATCAACCTCAACTTACCATGGTCATCAGCCTCGACTTACCATGGTCATCAGCCTCGACTTACCATGGTCATCAGCCACGACTTACCATGGTCATCAGCCTCGACTTACCATGGTCATCAGCCTCGACTTACCATGGTCATCAGCCTCGACTTACCATGGTCATCAGCCTCGACTTACCATGGTCATCAGCCACGACATACCATGGTCAATCCCGACCTTGCTGTTATGTGACAGTGTTCAATGGGCTAAACGGAACTGTCACTCAACGACTACAAACCCTTAACAGCAGATAGATCAACCATGATATTTCAAGGGTAGTGCAGGGATGTCACTGGCCGTCGGACACCGGACATAGTCCGATTGACTTGGCCTAATGTCCGATGAACAGAAAGATCAGCAGGACAAATATCCGATTGTTTGTTTCAAAAAGAGGACATGTGTCCGATTGTTTTTCCGTTGATCGCGGACACCGCTAGCGACATTTCTTTCCGAGTAGGCTGGCGCTTTGCGGTAGTCGGCTTTACACTGCGCGAGCGAGTGACGTGTAGTGTGTTATTCCCGGCAACGCCCTCTGATTGGCTGACCCTAAAGTTCAGCTATTTTTAACGAAAGCGAGACTGCGCGAGCGAGGGTCGTGTAGAGTGTGATTCCGTAAACATCGCCTTCTGATTGGCTGCCCCTAAAGTTCAGCTATTTTCAGCTTGGAGGGGTACCACTGTTCAACAGGACTCGGAAAAACCATCCACTTCTGCTGAGTGATCAGCTCATATCAGTTCCACTGAGTCTGAGGGTGTCATTTTGATTTTCAAGTCAGTGTAGCAGCCTACTACATGTAGTGAAGTTTCAGATAAATCTAACAAATGTAGCCTATTGACAAGGCCTTTTTAAAGTATTTTCTGCATTAGTTTTCTACATTTGTTCATCATGTCTATTAGCCACAAAAGTGTGAGAATTTAAATCTTTAATGGGTTAATGACAACATGAACAAGTAAACAAAAAAAATAGTAACTGGAATGATTTTCTTTTCTTATACAGTTTCTTACAGAAAGCTCATCTCCTTTTGTTATAGCCTTAGGCTTACTAATCATTACATTTCCGTTTAGTCAGTACATGGTCTAATATTTTTATAATGCTATTCTAGTCAGTACATTTCCTTGCACTGTGAATTCCTTGAAGTGCCAAAATGACAGTTTAGTTTGTGAGTTGTGAGCCTGAGCATGAAGAATTTGCTACCTCTGTTACAAGGCCCTGATATGTTTTTCATGCGAATCTGCGATGACAGTATTATCTGAATGACATAATAACTTGTTCACTTTTCTTTGCCTTTTTACGTTTGTCCTTTTCGTCAACAGTCAATAAATATCTCACTCAGCCTGTGTTTATGTGGTTTCTGTTTTACTATCAGTTTTGTCATGCGCAAAATGTCCTATTGTTTTGTTCCAATTCAGGACAAATGTCCTATCCCTCTGCCACCCTCCAGGACGTTTGTCCTATAGGTGTCCAGCTCCAGTGACATCCCTGTAGTGTCAGATTTGCTTGGCACCATCAGGTGCAAGCTAATCTGGCACTATCCTTGAATTATCATGGTCAATCCATCTCCTGCTGCAGTGCATCAGGGTTAAATGGCATAAACTACAGTGTTTGTATGTTACCTGTGCCAAAGTACACAGTAGTTGTTGACAGGAAGACAAGGATGAGGACCGTGCCGACACCCATGTAGATACCGGCAACTCGACACGCCCCAGGGCACGCACATAGAGTGTGCAGCGTAAAGTTGTATGAGCTGCTGCTGCTGTTCACTAGCTGGAATTGCTCTGCATCACTGCACACCAGTTGCACACGGCTGGTCACCAGACTGCCTGAAACTGACACATATCAAGGAACTCACGCATTTTTGCTGGCAATATAATTATGTAATGGTCCATGATTTTGCACTTTCCACGATTTTGTACTTTTTGGGTCTAGACTAGAACCATGGCGCAAATAAATAAAAGTAGCAGTTCATATGAATTCATAGCATAGCATATTTGTTATCAGACCTTTTGTTATATTGTTAACTCATTACATCCTGAGGCTGAATTCTTTAGAATTTGCTTAAAGTACCATTACGCGTAAATTTGAAGACACATTTCAGCACCATTTGTGTTTGTCATGCCTTGTCGACACACCTAATGAACTTTAACAGCAGTTGGGACACGCAGCAAAAGCACACTTATTTATTCTGCCTAGTTAGCAAGTCAATCTATTTTTAGCTGTTTCTCGTACTGAAAGCTTTGTATTTATAGAACGGAGTAGAGTCGTCAAATTACTTGATATCAAAACGATGTGTGCTGAACTGGATTGTCCTGTGTCCAAATGAACCATATCTAGACCTGAGTGTAGCGTTTCGTAACCATCTGTTACAGAAGTGTACCTTTGAACAGTTACGGCGGTCGTGGGTCTTCAAATATTGTCCTATGAAGGCTACATTACGGATTAGGAGATAGATCAACCTATCGTAGCCAAATATATTTCAAGCAATAGGATGAAAGAGTTAAGCAGCTTAAATTTTACATATTTTGGAGGAAAAAAATCATGTTCGGCCCCGACCTTCCTGAAAGCTTCTTATGTTTGACTTTTATTATATAAGACTTTCTCATATGCAAAATTGCTGACTGTCATATGTATGTCTATTTTGTAAAAGGGGTTCTTACCCAAACTATTAATAAAATGTGGTGTAATTGTCTTTTCTAAGTGTGCTTCTTTCTTCATTGGGTTATTCTCTATGTTATAATGGACAGAAATCCTCACCATTGAACTGGTACAACAGACTGATGATTGTTTCCACGGTCTCAAATCTAGCAGACGACACGTTCCCTATGGGCATGTTGGGCGGACTCTTACAGATCGAGGTGTCGTTCATTGATGGCTGCCCACAACTAAAACCTGAACACGGACTGTACGTGTAGGTCTGTTCATGACCTTCGGCTTGAGATTGAAAGTGAAAAACCGGTGTCCCTTTGTCAGCACCAGCGGAGAGATGCAGGTTGACTGAATCATCATTGTCCAGTATGCAAGTGCAGGCGTCAACCTGACGACAATTCCAATTTTCTGAGAGCGAAACCCCGAGTGAAAAAGTAAGCATAAATAAAAAGCGTGCCGGTATACCATCCATAATAAGTCTGAAGTACATATGTCCTGTAGTTAACTCAGTTAAAGATTGCGAGTTTCATGTAAACAAAGCTGGTTGAGTAAACCACAGCAATGGCAGCTGCCATGTTGAAGGGGGAGTAATGCAGATAAAATAATAATGAGCAAAACGTTGTGTCCCCTGGACTCTCAAGCTTTAAAGACACTGTGTGTCCCAAAGTCGGAGCAAGCGAGCGAAGAGAATCGCCGGGTCTTGGGTTCGAGTCCCCGTTCCGGCCTCCGGTAGCTGGACTCACATTCCAGGGAAAAAGAACAAGCTTGTTCCGTAGCATGTCCGTTGAAACTGAGGTGAATCAAAGTGCCACAATTGCAGTGCGCCTGAACGATTGATCACTGTTCAGGGCACACCGACGAGCCTGTGTCTCAGGCTATTGGAGATGCGCCCGTCGCGCATGATGTGCATAAAATACGATCTGTGGTGGTGTGTGATGGTGTGTGTGTGTGTGCGGTGTATGTGTCAGTGTGTGAGTGAGACTGAGCCGCCTCGGAGAGAGAGCCGAGAGCCCGGACGGCGGAGGCGAGAGAGAGAGAGAGAGAGAGAGAGAGAGAGAGACTTGGTACTAGCGAATCTCATCCAGGAAGACGGGCCAACGGTGGTGTGCAATGTTCAGTCTAGTCGTTAGCCAGCTTTATGTAGTGTCGCCTCACCCCAGCCTTCGACACCAAGTAGCGTCGCTGACCGTGTGCAATGTTTGCCGTGTCAGTGACCGGCGGTGAATGTGTATGTAAATGTTTGCACTTGAACTTCTTCAACAAAACTTGACTGAATTAATTCTTTTCAGAAAAAAATTAGAACAGTAAAAAACCTTGACATCTGGAAAAAGTCCGCCGGGCACAAGCAACTCCCACCACGCAGACATACTCTAAATATGACGTAATTCTCTTTATCTCCGCTCACTCTCTCTCACACATAGGCGTGCATCTCCAAGAGGCACTAGCTGGAGGGCGACTCTGAGCGCGAGCATGCACGCATGACACGCACACGTACACGCCGCATTACACACACATCGACGCGCTATCAGAAGAGCATGCAGGTGCCTATAGCTTGTAGTAAAGTCAGCCTGATTTCAGTCACACAAATTACAGCAAGTCTGAAATTGTACCGTGAAATCCTAGTTTTGTCACCATTTTCCAAGTCTTGAAGCGAAAGCGAAACTCATATCACGTTAAATATAAAACTGAAAAAAAATAAATAAAAAAATAAAAAAAATCGTCATTATACTATTGAAATGACGTTTGACAAACCAATGACGCGTTTGCCTGCGCGCGCCCCATATAGAGTTTCAGTAGTAGTGGCGCATTGGCACACAAGGCTTTTTCAAAAGGAGATATTTCAACATCGGAATCAAGGCATGCAAAGACAAAAGGTAGATAGGCTTGACAGCGAAGACAGCTCTCCTATAGAAAGGACTTTGTGGGTTATGGTTCATCCCATCTTCTTTTTCTGAAAAGAATTAATTTGTACTGAAGACGTTGAAAAGGTACAAAGCTGGGTACGGAACTCATCCAATATCTTTCTCCAATCTAGCCATATGATCATCCAATGAGTGAATTTCAACAAAAAACAAAGCACTTCCCCAAGCTTGAAAGCTTGTACGTACCGACAAACATCCGGCGGAGATTCTCGTGTTTTCAGCACACACACACACACACACATACACACACACACACACACACACACACATACACACACACACACACACCGCACACACGCACACACACACACACATACACACACAGACACACACACACACACACACACACACACACACACACACACTACGGTGTTTCTCGCCAAAGTACGTTCTGCAGTGAAGTTAGCATAACTAGACATGCCGCCATCATTAAGTCCCTTCTATTTATAGAAATGACTTTTTAGGATGGGTCGCGGTTGGGGGAATTTAATAGCATGTCCATGATGTCAAACTCGGGTAGGCCTAAACCTCTAAACCTGTGTGTGTGTGTGTGTGTGTGTGTGTGTGTGTGTGTGTGTGTGTGTGTGTGTGTGTGTGTGTTTATTGCCCCCCCCCCCCCACACACACACACACACACATTCTCACCCACCTGCCTCCATTTTTTAAAATTTCAGTATTCCCAGCATAGACGTAGTACTCACACTCTTAGCATAAGCTGACTAATTTCCACCACACTTCAAAGCCAGAAAAATTACAAAAATTTTAGCTGTAAAAATTCATATTCTGGAAACGTAATGAAAATCAATCCACTTTAAGCTCAAGAGGTACTATTATATGACGTCACCAGATTTTACAAACTGTGTAAATATGAAGTGCACATATATTACTGGAAGTATTTTAGTTCATAAAAAGTCTTTTGTGTGCGTGTAATTCCATTAATCATGGAAGAAGTGCATCAGAACACCGTACCTAAAATATAGTGCCATATTCATAGGGTCCAAATATGGAATGCTGTGACGTCATCATGTATAAAAAGAAGCATATAATAAAGTGTATTATTTTTGAATGCCCCATAAAGGACGCACACACCGATTCCAAATAATAAGTATTTTCTTGTAGTTATCATAGCTTTATTGTCCATCTAGTACCCCTACCCCAAAAAATGATGACCCCTTTGGGGGTGGGTTCGGCCAAACTCTGTGGTATCTTCGATACGGTGTTTATTTTTGGCAAACACCTACGAACCTACGTGGTTTTGGATAGACTTTCAGAAAAACGTAGTCTCCGATCCCCTGCAGGGGGTGGGGGAGGGGGGGGTAGGGGGACGAGGGGGGGGGGTCTATGGAGGCCCAAAGGTCTATTCGCTTCAAGACTTGACAAAATGGTGACAAAACTAGAATTTCACGGTACTATTTCAGTCTTGCTATAATTTGTGTAAAATCAGGTTGACTTTACCTAGCTACATGATTATACTCAGTTCACCTGCATGCTCTTCTGAAAGCGCTTCGACGTGTGTGTATTCGTGTGCGGTTTCAGTGGGCGCTCCAAACATCCTCAAGAGGCATAGATGTTCATGCGCCCTCCGGGCGCATGAGGATCTATGCGTCTTGGAGATGCGCGCATATGAGAGAGAGAGAGAGAGAATTTCGTCATATTTAGAGTATGTCTTCTTTTATGTCACCTCCACTGTCTGACTTTCTCCAGATGTCAAGATTTTTACTGTTTTTATTTTTTCTCTTAATTCTTAATGAAGAAGTTGAAAGGGTACAAAACTGGCTAACGAACTCATCCATTGTGGTCTTTCTCCAAACTAGCTATATCCAAAATTTTAAGTATATCACAAAAATTACGGACTCAAATCCGCTGGGTCGACAGACTTTCTATAAACGCCGATCTTTTATATCCTCAATGAGACACCCAATTTCAATATGCTCGGAAGCTCTCTTAGCCACTCTTTGCCGAATAAAGTATTTTGCTAAGTTTCAAGCTTGTGAGTACAGCAATATCGGCCATTCTCTTGTTTGCATGCATACGCACACACACACACACACACACACACACACACACACACGGCACACACATCATACGCACATACTGCGCTTCGCGCCAAATGTACGTTCAGCAGCGAGGCCGGTTAGCGTAACCAGACATGACGTAATTTTTATCTTCAGTTCTTCCTCAATCGCCGCACGTGCCGTTTGTGGGCGTGGTCTAAAAGTCGGCTCAGATGTGAAACCTGTCAACACATCTTGATAACTCGGCCCGCTAACTCGCACTGTTTATGTTTCAGCGGTGCTCGCCTGCCATCTGGTCACAGTCAAGGCGGCCCTGTTTCAGTTAGACTCAGTTTGAGAAACATCAGCATGAGTTGAATGACACCAGTAAGAGGAATAGATTCTCATGAGCCCTCTAGCAGAGGGGATAATGAGTATCTATGCCCCTTGCAGATGTGGACTGGTTTCTTGCACAGACTACAGTCGTTACTTAGTCCGCATCCACTTCCTCATTATGAGGAACGATGTCAGTTACAAAAAGATAAAAATCAAGCTAAAGGCATAGATTTTCATAAATAGCCTTTCGTGGCGAGGACTTATGAAAATCTGTACCTCTTGCAGATTTCATAGACTCACTCTTGCAACTGACTTGACAATTCTTACTTCAGCCGTTTACGAGATGGTGATTTTCTGGAGAGTAACAAAGGTTTGGGTATATCAAAATGAAGGCGGTCTAGTATGAATACAAGCAGTGCGTATTCGGAGGATGGGCACATTTTTCTGTAGCACATTTTGTTTCCAGTACGGCTGCAGACGACACCAGGACTGTCGCAGCCATGTTCACTGGGGATCAGTAGTTTACACGGGCTTAATTTGGTCCTGTATTCAGTGGTAGTATGCACTATTGTCACTTAAAAGGATTTAATTTTAGTTTTTAAGTAAAATTTCACACTTAATTATATTAAGAGAAGAAACAATTACGAAAAAGCTTGCCTAGACCTCAAATATCATTAACAGTGCAGGCACGTCCTGAGAAAGTCTTGCTGTCGGGACGTTAAGCAATGTACAACCAATTCAAATATCGTTACTCAACAATAAGGTCACGTATCACAAATCACGTGATCGACACATGATACAAGATACACGCGGACTCGTTGCCGTGAATTTCGGTGTGCCGACGAGTTCTTTTTTATTTGTTGTACATAAGCTTGTTTGTTTCCCCAGAGTAAAGTTGCTTTGTGCATTTCATTTACGTCTTGATAAATGTTTGTCACGTTTATTTCCATTCACTCAGTTACCATCGCTTTGTCCGTTTCATTTCGACACGACAGCATCAAAACAAAACGCAACCCACAAAAACAAACGCTATCTTCGAAACCTATGTTCGAAGTGCAACATGCTGCATGCTGTAAAAGAGAAAGAGTGCCACACCACTTGGTTTTAACTGTTATGGCTGAACAAAGTTTCGGAACTTGATTAATTATTTGTTACTGTAACATTTAATTCAATCAGTTGAACTGGCAAGATATGTTGTGATGTGCGATCACTGCCAGTGCCAATTATGCAGTCTCAGTGATCACTGATGTTACAGTACACTTCACACTGAAAAGAATAATAGCAACTTTTATAAACAAATGGCATTAAGTCCCCCGTAGAGTAATCAGAGCAGAAATACAGAAGGTTGGGTTTTCCCTCAGATTAAAAAAAAAAAGAAAAGAATGAAAGAAACCACTAATGATCCGCAGCTATGTATACCAACGTGCCTAGAGAATAAATGTGTGATTTCATTTGTCCATGAGTACCTACAGTGTCTATGTCTACGTCATCGGCTACGTGTCCAGGACCAAGGCGAGCCACAAGTTATGTGGAGTTTCGGTTGTGGTTAACAGCCTGGAGCATGGGCTCCGCCAGGTTCTTTTGCCCACATGCAATGACAACCTTCCGGGCCTCAATCCATACCGGATCGGTCGTCGCCCGGAACAAGGACATCACGAGCGAGGAAGTGGGAAGCAGAATCAGGCAAGCCATCGGGCGGCCCTATGAAGACCTATTAGCCATTATGAAAAAACGCAAACTGAAGTGGTATGGGCATGTCACGCGTTCAGCAGGGCTTGCCAAAACAATCCTGAAAGGCACTGTGCAAGGGGGACAAAGGAGAGGAAGACAGAAAAAGATGGGAGGACAATATCTCAGAGTGGACAGGACTGAGGCTGGGCGATACGCTAAGAATGGCAGAGAACAGACAGGAATGGAGGGAGCTAGTTTCCAAGCCATCAATGGTGCCCCAACGGTCGGCATGACTACGGGATATAGATAGATAGATAGATAGATAGATAGATAGATAGATAGACCTACAGTGTCATTATAAATTGTGAAAATATTTGTAAAAGAAAGTAAAGGTGCACGTAACTGAAGATCCATGACTTACATTTTTAAAAAAAGACAGCAATAAATAACCGTCGGACTTCCTCTTTGGGAAACAATATCAAAAAGTTAAAGAGCTGGTTGCCAAGTCACCAGTGGTGCCCCAACGGTCGGCAAGACTACGGGATAGATAAATAGATTGAAATATTCATCGTGTTCTGTTCTCATGCGCTTTATGAAGTCACACAGAGAAAGGAAATAAGAACTAAAGTAAACTGACGTTTCAGTCATGTCCAAAATAAAGCGTTAAGAATTTTTTGTACCTTACATGCAATTTGCGGCCTGACTATGAAACGCTTTAGTGCGTCATAAATTGGAACAAGACTACAACGATATGCATAGCACGCTTTCAGATACTCAGCCCGTGATTTAGTAAGTCAACAAAATCAATGTGGTGAAAAAGAATTTCAATTATACTATGCAGTGGGCACACATGCTGCTCGTTGATATCGTGCAAACTGTTTTTGCGCCGACTCATTGATCTTTCATTACAATGGATCAAACTTTATCCAGAATTCGCCTGCCTTTGAGTACTGTTCGAATGATATATATAGTTTTGATGCTCTTTGGGAGGACTGTGATAAACGCATCACCATCTGGATCAGTTTCAGGTTTACTTTTTGTGACGATAGTTACCATCTTTTCATTGTGTTGCTTTCCCTCTGATATTCCTGTCAAAATCAAAACCGTTTTGAAAGTTGTTTGATAGGTTACTTTTGTATCATCTAGCATTTTCTACAAATGGGTTGGGCAGATCAAAAATGAAAGAGAAAACTTGTAAATTCGGATTACAGGTCAATTTTGTCAAGTGTTAAGCGGGACCTGCAAGCCTTGCTCTTTGTTTACACAAAGGAAAGATCGACATTATTTTGAACAATACTTGTAACTTCCCGTCTTTATTTCTGAGTAGTTCCAAAGGATAGAATTTGTAAATTCGGATTACAGGTCATTTTTGTCAAGTGTTAAGCAGGACCTGCAAGCCTTGCCTCTTTGTTTACACAAAGGAAAAGATCGACATTTTTGCCGAACAATACTTGTAACTTCCCGTCTTTATTTCTGAGTAGTTCCAAAGGATAGTATGTGATGACCCTGGCCTCCGAACATTCTTTACAAATGATACTCCATTTCTCGACAGAGGCTCAGAAGAAACAGAAAGTGGACCTCTCAGAGCAACTATTGAAAATGTTTAGGACAAGTTTCCCCCATAGGACTTGGGTTTCCATGCATCCAGGACCCAGCGAACACTGTAAATTCACAACTCCGACCCTTATCTACATCAGAATTAGTTATTGGGGTGCTACTATAAAGACCATCTAACGGCGGTACCTACATAGGCGGAATGTTATACTGCCTTTTAGTTGAGACTAGACCGGCCGAATTTGTGGAAGATAGTAGTAAAACTATATGTAAATATATCAACAGACTGGGTCAGTGGTCTCGGTTTTATGTCAGTGGCACAAATCTCATTACATTTTTTAAAAATCATACCTCGTAAACAAGCAACACTCAGGCCTGATATTCACATGGCATCACACCGAGATATGATGTGTGAACTTATATATGACTATCATGCGTTCATGCAACAACATTTTCAATAGAAGCTCGCCACTACGAGGTGGAAAATGCTCCGGCAGCTTCATTTTAGCAATCTGGCGCTCAGGTCTCACAATCGGGACTTAATTCAAAACGGGCTGTAGTCTACGGGAAGCCGGTAGAATACAGAACACGTTTAAAAATCAATCGCCACCTCAACAATAATGCATCTTTGAACAAAGTTTGCTGCGCGCACTTACACAACGACAAATAACAGCATGAGCCATGGCAAGTTGGCCGCTGTCGAACGCCTTCAAGGACATCCTCCCGTATGTTACCGAGTTTTAGACAAGCCCGGCACATGAGCATGAACCAAAGTCCGGTATGAAAAGGTTTCAAATGATGAAATACTAACTTTTTCTCCTTCGGAAGCAGGAGATCGGTTATCCCCCTGCTCTTATGCAGATTTTGTCTGGAGACATGGTTTTAATAGTAACTGGAACCGCGGACATGCAAATTTTGCGAAAAATGGCGTTTGAGCCCCACAGGTCAAAGATGTAAGGAGTGTTTTTACGTTTTTAGCACCTGAAACAATTCGTTCTTATTTCACGTTTACACAATCAGTAACTCGACCTTGCTTGTTCCCGTAGTCCACATCATGTAATTACTTGTATACTGACAAACACAAGCTGTTTTTTTGCTTTGTTTGTTGTTTTCTAGGCCAGCCGGGCGGAGGGATGGGGTGTCTATGACAATTTGACAAAAGTGTGTTGTGGTTGGTGTGGGACAAAACAGCCATTCCCATTTATCTTTCATTTTTATGTCCTGGACACTAAAGCTTGAATCAATACTGCCAGAAAACTGGTTCTTGTTGCTGTTCTGTGTTAGACCTGCACGGGTTTATGCCTGTATACGTACGTTACATTCGTGTGAGCCAGTGCCAGTTTGGGTCTTTTGAATAGTAGTTTGTTTGCTTGTTTGGTTGTTGTTGACATTGTTGTGTTTTATTTTATTTTATTAATTATTATTATTATTATTTATTTTGTATTTTATTTTAATTTTTATTTTATTATTGTTTTTTTTAATTATTATTATTATTATTATTTTATATATATATATTTTTTTTTGGGGGGTGAAGGGGGGGGGGGGGGGTGAGTGCGAGAGACCACTGGTACATCGATTACAACATAGCACATCACAACATTTTGAACATAATGTAAAAATACACATATCTCAGCAAACATTACGAGCCGGCAGCACTGAAAACAGAAAAGCTATTTCCTTTGCTTCCATACACATTTGTATATGTATGAATATAACTGCGTTGGGGAGAGAGAGAGAGAGAGGCAAGGGGGGGGGGGGGGGGGAAACGTGACTACAGTCATCTAGACCCAGTCTGCAGCAGCACCCTCATACCGAGGATCAAAATCATCGTCAGTGAGACCAACAGAGACTTGGAGTTACTGCAGCCTGGGGACTGATGAGGATTTATGCCTCTTACAGGCGGAAAGCGTTTTGCATCATGTTGGACCGTGTACGTAGTCTGGGCCCACGCTTGCAGCATCGTTTACATTTGCTCGAGAGAGGGGGCAAGTGTCACCCATCACTTTGACAGCCGGCGCCCCGCCTCCCTAATTTTTAGGATACATTTTGTTCATTGAGGACTAACTGTCTTGTTACTTCAGTTGTCAGAATAGGTCATGAAAAGTCCCTTCTATGAATAGAAGAGACTTAAAAAAGAAGTTCGTTTCACCAGTTTTTCCGCTGACTTGAGGGTGACTGCATGAAAATGTAAATATAGTCTCTGACTCGGGGTGTCACACTGATTCGAATGCTAATACTATTATACACATTACAACTAAATTCAAGGACAGGCCGCGTGCCATGACCTGGTGTAACGAGCACTGTGACAATATAACAATTGTTACAAAGCACATGAACACTTTCTAGAGTCTTATCATGTTTTGTAACAAAGTCACAAAGCTCATGTAGTCTCCTCCAGCTATGTGAGTGACAACCCCAGCAGCAAAACGTTTTCAGGCCGCACAATCGCCCGTGCGCGACCGGCCCACTGCGGCCGTCGTCGGCCCGAGGACCTTTGCTTACGGGGAATAACTAGACAATTTCCGGAAATCAGAAGTAGGTTAACTGCACGTGTTTCGCCGACGACTGAAAACAATGGAGTAAAGATGCGATATCGCATGTTTGTCTGATATTAATCCACTGTTTTGTCGAAACACGCAATTTTTTTTTAACCCGCTTCTGATTTCCGAGTGACGTCAATTGCTACAAATCTCGACGTCAGTCATGGAACGTCCAGGAGTTTTGTGACAAATCATCGCTGAGACTCCTTTTGAGTCTATGCTAACGAATGAAAATAAATGCGACATTTTTGAAATAATCGGAAACATTTTAGTGTTTCCAATGATTTCAAAATTTCGAATTTTTTTCGCTCGTCAGTTTGGTTTTGTGACACTTTGTCAGGATCGAAGCTTGTGGAGTCTCAACGGACTTTGTTACAATTTTCCACGAAGTTTATGGAGGTTACACGAGGTTTCAAGCTGTAACAATGGAACATTTCGTTGTTACAATGCACACTGAGACTCCGTCAGCTTGATCATAATACAAACTACGGTTTCTTTGCACGAACCTTCGCGCGCTCGATACTGTCGTACCAGTTTCTACGCCACTGCACGATAAAGGCGTTTCTTTTCTTTTTTTCGAAGAGGTATGACCAAGCCAACTTTTAAATGACTGCAAATGTCATGGGGAGGCATGGCTCACAGGAATAAAGCAGACATGGAAACTGACAAAACTCTGGCCGTACTATGTCAAGAAGTGGTATTTCAGTCCAGGCAAATCTGGCCCCTGACCTCCCCCCCCCACCCACCCACCCCCCCCACCCCACCTCCCCCCTCTCCCCATTCACCGGGTTCCGGTGAACCAACTGTCGTTCTTTCAGATTTGTGGTGAATGAAATTCAGCAGAGGACGTGTTTGACTAAAGCAGGCAGATATATGTAGATTATGTAGGCAGGCCGAGAATGTGTGTGCAAACTTCTTGTTTGCAAAGTCACGAGCTAGAAAGGAGCTAATAGATCAAAATCAACATTGAGCACGTTCAGGCCAACGGGGAAGAAAGTTGATACACGGCCGGCTACTCAGGCGATTCTGTCCTTTCTGAGGTCAACAAAAGGCCTTTAGTTCCCACCCACAATTACCACGATGACTTAGGCTCCTGCGCAAGCCACTAAGCAAAGTGTTCCGCGATAGCCGAGCACCTTGCTTAGTGACTTGCGCAGCATTAAGCTCACTCCTGCAACTGAGGTTTAGTTCGTCCTGATGAGTAGAGATATGTATGCTTATCGCGGAGTACCTTGCTTAGTGGCTGGTGCAGTATTGATCTCACTTATGCACCTCGCTTAGTAGCTTGCGCAGTATTAAGATCACTCCTGCAACTGAGGTTTCAGTAGTTCGTCCTGATGAGTAGAGATATGCTTATCACGGAGTACCTTGCTTATTGGCTGGTGCAGTATTAAGCTCACTTATGCAACTTAGCTATAGTTCGTCCTGATGAGTACAGATGCTTATCGCGGAGTACTTGCTTAGTGGCTTACGCTTTAGTCAGCTCACTTACGCAAGGCGTAGTTCGTCCTGCGGCGCACCTCGCTTAGTGGCTGGTGCAGGACTAAGCTCGCTCATGCAACTGGCCCCTGATGAGTAGAGATATGTCGACTGACCTACACCAACATGACGACACAGAGTGTCAGTCATGAACACTGACAAATGCGGTTGCTAGGCTCGTAATAGGCAGTGTAGATGATGACCCACGGTGTCAGGACGAATTTGTCAACACCCTACTGCACTCTTGTGAAGAAAAATGACTTCATTCGCCTAAATACAATCTATGCCGCTTTTATGGTGACAATGTTAAACATGGAATTTTCGGTATAACACGCCAGAAAGAACTGTCGCATTCGATAAGAATTCTTTATTTATTTATCTATTTATCTATTTATTTTTTATTTATTTATTCAGTATTTTTTATTTATAAATTTTTTAAATGAAATGTAGTATTTTTTAAGATTATGGGATGGAAGAGGAAGGGGAAGGTGTGCGATGCATCACTGAAGGCACAGGATTCGATAAAAATGTAAATTACTGTGTCTGGTCCCGAAAACTGACAAAAGCAATTGTATTAAAACTATATAAAATAAAACGAGAACAATTCAATATCATATTCACACAGACCACAATTCACTTATGTCTTGCTTTACGTTATTTTCGGGAATGATGCTGGTAAAGATAGTGGCCCATGTATTGTAGTTATTTATTCGCGTTCTTGCCGTGACGTTTTGTAGGATTTATCAGTTTGTACAAATGCGTGTAGATGTGGTTACGTTGGTGCAGATTGCCATAGTCATATCTGTTACAGTTATACGGGTGGCAGATTTTGAAGTGTTTAGAATTACTGGCGTAGAGAGAGTAATTTTGGATTTCGACGAAGTGCCCCCGATCTTGTGTAGCGGGATTCAGTCTGGCTTGTTACACCGGCAGCTAGACCAAAGGGGGAAAAAAAGTCCAATATGAGCAAAACTCTGGCCTACATTGATCGCAGTTGGCCCGCGCCGTGCGCGGGCCAACTGCGGTCAATGTCGGCCAAAGGACTTTTTGCTAACTGGGACAGTAGTCTTAAGTTATGTCTGTACAAGACTGAGCGCTGGCTGACTGATACAAAGCGAATGTCGGGAACACAAAGACGGCAGTCAGAGAGAAAGTGAACGGGGCATTCTTCACTCCTGGGACCAGCACAGACAGATCACAAAACACAGTGTGTTCCAGTCTGAATTTGAATTACTATTGAACCGTACACTGACTTGATAGATTTGGGGAACTTGTATTTGACGCTGAATGTAATCTCTATAGCCAGTCCGTACCGTAGGCAGTCTTGGTTTGTGCCGTGAAAGTACTTGTCAGTCATGCACTGCTTCATTTAAAGTGAAAAATGAAAGACTGGCATTTGTATAAAATGTTTGACTTGCAGTGATAATGCCATACTTCGCACGAAGTACGTGTGTATAGGTACATGAATATATAATGAAATTTCCCCACCCAATACTCCCTTTAAGTTAGCTTGAATAGAAGATGCTTTGAGTGCCAGCATTCGCCAATAAAACGGGTTTTCAGTGTTTATCTCGCCTTAACTGAGACATTTGAGTAGGCACACTTATTAAAAATATGGCGTTAGTGCCCAGTTCAGATCTAAGAAGAAGAGTTGCAACGTCTTTTATTTTACGACATTTAAACTGTATAATCGACAATGTTAACCCGTTCAGTGCCAATTGAGGCAGTCTGTGTTTCTACAACCTTTGTTAATTCAACACCAAAACGTCCTAGCTTTCCTAGGAACATGGATTCAAAGTGGTGTCAGCAAGAGGCATAGATCCTCATGAGCCCCCGCGACTGCGGGGGCTCATGATGATCTATACCTCTTGCAGTTGGGTGATGTTCAGATTTTCTCGGCACTGAGCGGGTTAAGATGCTCCTCTTTCACAGCAGTATCGTAAGACTTATTAAAACCACTTATAAAGGACGTATTTCGTACCATTAACGCATTTGAGACGTGCCGCCTCCGGATACTGACGCGGCATAAGCCACGTATCCGGAGGCAGCATGTCTCGAATGAGTTAACCTTTGTTGTCCTTTTACGTTGAACGTCATCATCTCAGTGCAGTTACAAGTCAGATGTTAATTTGTTGTTGTGATCGATGGATTCCTGCAATACTTAGTCTGTCGGCCAACAAGACAAATTATAGAACGGGCTATTGTGAGTGATATCAATGCTGGGGTGTGCAACATAGTCGACCGAAAAAATGGTCAAGTAGAATACATAGCATTTTAGTTAAACATGACTGTTAACCGCTTGACAACTATGTGCCACTAACTAGACCGTGCACAGGTCGTTTCAGGGTTTTACGCCGTGCAAACGACGAATGCTACAGGTCTCTGAGACAAGTTGCTACATTGACCCACCACAGAGCTCTAGAGCTCGTCCGTCTGCGCAACGTCTTTCGGCATATCGTCCGGGTACTGACTGCAGCACTGAGAGGGCCAGCAAGAGGCATAGATCCTCATGAGCCCCCGCGCCTGCGGGGGCTCTTGAGGATCTATGCCTCTTGCAATTCTGTGAGTATGACACCAGTAAGATTCATTGATTCTCAGTCGTGGTCCCCATGCGGCTGTAGTGCTCACGCTCACCTCAGTATGCCTGTTGGAGATCTAGCGGTTTGGCTGAGGGACTAGAGGAAGTGTGCGTTGACCCTGGCCTGGTCCTCTGGCTGATAACGGGTCATAACATGGCTGTTATCACAGTGAGTAGCAGGCCCACAAGAGGCCTGTGGGGCGATATACAGCCACGAGGCACACTCCAGTGCGAACGAGATGATAACTAAACTGATAATTGCCGGCCACCTCTCTTACCCCGCCTACACCGCCAGACCGCGGCCACGACATGCCTAGTGAGCAAAACGCCTTCGGCGGGCAGACTTTGGACGCTGTTAAAACACGGTCGTCATCGGCATGAGGATCTTTTGCCAACTTAAATTGACTGCAATGATATAACTGTTGTCGTCAATATTCCCAACATGTATTGTCAGATCTTTCAAGCCGATGATGACATGACCGAATTTCCTCGGTCATGTCATCGACTTGAAAGAGCTGTTTCCTCAGCTTAGGTGCATTTTCTAACGACTCTACACATGTTGCGGGCGACGGATCCACCATGATAGTTTATGGCAGTTCCGGAATAGCGCCTTGATTTGGTCGTTCCCGGCATCTGCCACCGACACGGTAGGGTTATAGTAGGATGGAAAGTGCTCGTACGTATAACGTACGTCTTTCTGAATATCGTCCGGGTACCGATTGCAACACTGGCAAGGCCAGCTCCAGCGGGGGCTCATGAGGATCTATGTCTCTTGCAGTTCTCAGAATATAAATGGGAGTTTATTTGCTTTTCATTATAGATGCTTGCTGACCACCAGGCCCCAATCATGGTCCGACTTCCGGTGAAGATCGGTGCCCTGATCGGTGAGGAGAGAGTGCCTTACATTCGGCTTTATAAAAAAAAAAAAAAGTCGCTTTTTCGTGATTCGTGATTTTTTCATTTTCGTGATCCGTGAAAACGTATTCGTCGTGAAATATGAAAAACCAAAATAAGACTGATCTTCGTGAAGTAAAAATAATGCCGCAAGTGTTTTGTATGACATGAAGAGAAGAAGAGAGGCTAAAACCCTGTTAGTACATGAAAAATGAAAACACAATGTTTCGGATCTGAGGTACTTCCTTTTGTCTGGTGATACAAATACAATGTGGAACAGAAAAGAACACACGGGAGAAAGAAAAGACCACCCTGTATGTAGAAGAATACAATCTGAGTGACGGGAAAGATTAAGAGCTTCGCGATTTGTGTGACGTCGTGGTTATTTCGTGAAACCTGAAAGGTCTGTTGCCACACTAGTGTTAATTCTGTTCCGAATCCTGCCCACCCCACCCTGTCGTTTGATTTTCCTGCAGGTTTTCAGGCCAGTTGAAAGACGTTGTTTGGACCGCTTACCCTTCACCGTCCATCAACGCCCTCCTCTTTCTCTCACTCTCTCTCTCTCTCTCTCTCTCTCCTCTCTCTCTCTCCTCTCTCTCTCTCTCTCTCTCTCTCTCTCTCTCTCTCTCTCTCTCTCTCTCCCCCCCCCCCCCCCACGCACACACACACCCCCGTTGTTCGAGTTAAGGCCACTCGGCAGTCAAAAGACGTTATGAAAGCAACACCTTCTCTCTCTCTCTCTCTCTCTCTCTCTCTCTCTCTCTCTCTCTCTCTCTCTCTCTCTCTCTCTCTCTCTCTCTCTCTCTCTCTCTCTCTCTCTCTCTCTCCCCCCCCCCCCACGCACACACACACCACCGTTGTTCGAGTTAAGGCCAGTCAAAAGACGTTATGAAAGCAACACCTTCTCTCTCTCTCTCTCTCTCTCTCTCTCTCTCTCTCTCTCTCTCTCTCTCTCTCTCTCTCTCTCTCTCTCTCTCTCTCTCTCTCTCTCTCTCTCTCTCTCTCTCTCCCCCCCCCCCCACGCACACACACACACCCCCGTTGTTCGAGTTAAGGCCAGTCAAAAGACGTTATGAAAGCAACACCTTCTCTCTCTCTCTCTCTCTCTCTCTCTCTCTCTCTCTCTCTCTCTCTCTCTCTCTCTCTCTCTCTCTCTCTCTCTCTCTCTCTCTCTCTCTCTCTCTCTCTCCATAGTCTCTTCCCATCATAAAACGTGAATGCTATAATTTAGAATTTGGGACTCGTGAACCGCAAAATAAATCGTAGTGAATTCGTGATTATTGTTATTAATTATTATAATTATTTTTTTATTATTATTGTTATTATTATTCATATTTATTTTCGAATCGACGTCAGTAGGTCCCATGTGTTACAAACACAGGTGTCGTTTGTACGGTGGACTTCCTTTTACCTTTAGCGAGGTCAGATAAGTCAGGTATAACAGCGTTGTTGATGTCTTTTTACTTTTTTCATTAAAAAAAAAAGATGTCACATCCACATTGTTTCAGCTATAAACACAATGTCTTCGTTTATTTAAAAAAAAAAAAAAAGTAAGCAAGAAATCAGCGGCCGAGGACGGCTCGGTACCTTTCGCTTACCGGGGACTTGATATGTAAAATTCAGCGTAGTACATTATTGACAAGCCTCAGCACAGACCCTTGAGAAAACCCAGCTTGAAGTGGCAATAAGAACTAAAATACGGTTCCTCTTATTGCAACCATTAGCCTTTGCCTTCTTCACAGTGTGTCTACCAACGGACCCTGGGCAAGTCCTCCCATCTGCACAAGGAATAGATTTTCATGAGCTCCTGCAGCCGCGGGAGGCGTAGATTCCGATAAAGAACAGATGCATCATGGTGAGAAATTTGCATGCTTAAAACTCAAAAGGCATAGATTTTCATGTGCCCCTGCAGATGCAGGGGCACAAGAGAATTTATGTTTCTTGCTGGAATGAACTGAACAGTTGCGTGCTCAGGTTGAGGGTGTGTTGGGGTGCTCGTCAGGACAAGATAACTGTTATCTGGCGTGTTTTGTCTGCCCTTGCACCTTCGCACGCCACCACTTTGACAATGCTGTATTTCAGGCAGCCGTTCAATCACACAGCTACAGCGTTGTCAAAACTTTGTCAAAACTTGCTCATTTCGTCAAGTGCAAATGCTTACAGACAGACAAACATACTTTGGTGAAAGCACTGACTTTGTCCTGAAACACCGCCCCCCACCCCCCACCCGCCACCCCCTTTTTACCCTCTCTCTCTCTCTCCCTCTCTCTTAGTGCTTCTTGTGCGTGTTGTGGCTTTTGTCAGCACCGTCTTTCCTTCTTCTGACTATTTAAGGGTAAAAAGTCACTTTTTATGTTTCTTGTAGGTACTAGACACATTGTACATTTTGGATAACTTAAACAATCGCCAGTGGACCCGATTTTCTGAAGTTTGTACTAAAAAAAGTATTTTGCACAGAAAGGGTGTTGTCGGGACCTTTAACACGTTCAGTGCCGAGGAAATCCGAACATCACCCAACTGCAAGAGGTATAGATCCTCATGAGCCCCCGCAGTTATGGGGGCTCATGAGGATCTATTCCTCTTGCTGACACCACTTTGAATCCATGTCCCAGGGACAGCCAGCACCCTTTGGTGTTGAATTAACAAGAAATGCAGAAACACCACTCATGGCACTGAACGGGTTAATCGCTTGACCGTGGAGAAAACCGAACACGACTCAACTGCAAGAGCCATAAATCCCCATGAACCCCCTTTATGAGGATCCTTGACTCTTGCTGAGACCAATTTGTATCCATTTCCTTGGACGGTTGTGGTTTTCGGTCGCTGACTGAACGAACATTTCTGAAAAAAGGACGTAACAGCAGTGGCAGGGAAAGGGTTAAAAAGATTTTGCTATATCCGGCTTTTGTTATATCTGACCTTGTTATAAGAGAAGTACACTGTAATTATAACTATCAGCATAAGCCTATTAAAATATGTGTCGAAAGCATGTCGAGAATGGTCAGTCATCACCACTCATGATATGACGTCTGTTTCCCACTGACGTATGCTCTCTGTTTCACGTCATGCCGGTTTGACTGTAGGGCTGAAACGATGAAGCCTACACAAGCGTTTCTGCTTGCTTTTTTAAAAACTCATTCTACCCCAACACCGAAATCCCCAAAATTTTGACGTCGTCCTCTGAAGACTTCATTGCAGTGCATGACACAGATCGACCATGATAGTTCAAGGGTGATGCCAGAATAGCTTGGCGCCCATAGGCGCCAAGCTATTCTGGCATCACCCTTGAACTATCATGGCCGATCGTTATCTTGCTGTGGTGTGTCTGGGGTAGAATGAGTTAAACACATTTTTTTTTTTTTACTGTTTAATTTTAATCCTGGCAGGGCTTTCATAACACGTCGTTCCACAGCAGTGACGTCAACAGTGTATGTGTTACATTCCAGAATTTGCGTCCATGCAGCCCCAATTTGAGCATAGGGTACATCCAGAATGTTGGTGTAAGTCGGAAAATACACACCACTGAGCATGTTGGTTATTATGGGTCATCCCAGAGATGTCACTGGTGAAATCTCCAACTGTGGCCTCGGCGTCGAACCCTTTGTTTGTCGGTAGCGGTTTTTGTGGAATCATCGCGACAAAAACGGCTGTCGACACGCTAAGGGTTAAATGGGTTATGTCAATAACATGAACAAGGCTACAATTAAAACTAACATTGACTCGAGTCACCAACGGTATTATCTTACAAAATTAATAAATGAATCAACCATTTTTAAGTCCCTTCTATTTATAGAAGGACTTTTTAGGACGGGTGGCGGTGGGGCACATTTAATAGCATGTCCATGTTGTCCAAGGCGGGCAGGCCTAAATCTCTCAATTAAAGTAACAAGATAAAAATTACGTCATGTCTACTTACGCTAACCTCGCTGCTGAACGTACATTTGGCGCGAACATACATTTGTGTGTGGTGTGTGATGTGTGTGTGTGTGTGTGTTGTGTGTGTGTGTGTGTGTGTGTGTGTGTGTGGTGTGTGTGTGTGTGTGTGTGTGTGCGGGCGCGTATGTATGTAAACAAGAGAATCTCAAATATTTCTGTACACACAAGCTTAAAATTTGGCGAGCATATTGTAATTGAATGTCTCATTTAAGACATAAGCAAGCGTTTATAAGAAGTCGGTTGACCCAGATTACAGTCCGTAATTACTTGAAATTTTGGATATAGCTAGTTTGGATAAAGACATTGGATGAGTTCGTTAACCAGCTTTGTATCCTTTCAACTTCTTTAATAAAAATTAATTCTTTTCAGAAAAGAATTAAAACAGTAAAAAAAACCTTGACTTCTAGAGAAAGTCAGACAGTGGCGGTGACGTAAAAGAGGCAACTCCGTCACCACGCAGACACTGACATACTCGTAATACTCTAAATATGAAGTAAATCTCTCTCTCTCTCTCTCTCTCCTCTCTCTCTCTCTCTCTCTCTCTCTCTCTCTCTCTCTCTCTCTCTCTCTCTCTCTCTCTCACACAGACATGCGCGCATCTCCAAGAGGCATAGATCCTCAGTACCGCGTCTGGAGAGCGCATGGAGATCTATGTCTCTTGGAGATGTTTGGAGCGCGCGCACATGCACGCACTAACACACACACACACACACACACACACACACACACACACACACACACACACACACACACACACACACACACACACACACACACACACACACACACACACCGTCGCGCTTTCAGAAGAGCATTCAGGTGACCCGATATAGCTAGTTTGGAGAAAGACATTGGATGAGTTCGTTAGCCAGCTTTGTACTCTTTCAACTTCTTCAGTAAAAATTAATTCTTTTTAGAAAAAAAATTAAAACAGTAAAAAACCTTGACATCTGGAGAAAGTCAGACAGTGGCTGTGACGTAAAAGAAGCAACTACGTCACCACGCGGACATACTCTAAATAATATAACGTAAATCTCTCTCTCTCTCTCTCGCTCGCTCGCTCGCTCTAGTGTTTAATGGTAGTTCTTAGCTTTATGGTAGTATCGGCAAGTTTAAAAATTGGTCCTGTTACCAAATATTTTTATCGTTATAAAATAAAGGTTCATTGTTCATTGTTCTCTTACATATACGTGCATCTCCAAGAGGCATAGATCCTCATGTGCCCGGAGGGCGTATGAACATCTATACCTCTTGAGGATGTTTAGAGCGCGCGCATGCACGCACGCACACGCACACGCATACACACACCATCGACGCGCTTTCAGAAGAGCATGCAGGTGAACTTAGTATAGCATGTAGCTAGGTAAAGTCAGTCTGATTTCACACAAATTATAGCAAGACTGAAATTGTACCGTGAAATTCTAGTTTTGCCACCATTTTCCCAAGTCTTGAAGCGAACGCGAAACTCATATCACGTTAAAAATAAAATTACGTAAAAACAAAAAAAAAATACGTCATGACAAATGACGTTTGACAAACCAATGACGCGTATGCACTGCGCGCGCCCCTTCTAGAGTTCACTATGACGCATCGGCACATCTGTGAGGCTTCTTTAAAACGAGATATTTCAACATCAGAATCAAGTCAAAGACAAAAGGTAGAGACCCTGACAGCGAAGACAGCTCTCGTATAGAAGGGACTTTGTGGGTTATGGTTCATCCCATCTTGTTCTTCGTAAGTATGCTTTGTTTCCTGTTATTTTCACGTCATTTGTTAGAGAATCTTATGAAGAATGTGTTGTGTCTCGAGTAAACGGAATGTATAGTCGTCAAAATTTCATATCGATGATTATGACGTCATCAGTGACCCTACCATCACGAGATATTGAAAGGGAAATGGAGAGTAACTGCAAAGGACACAGCAGAAAACAAACAAGTGTGCAATGTCATTAGGGTCCGTGTGAAGAAAATCCCGCCAGTTTGGTCTTGACCTACTTGTTGTCCTTTGCCAAAGGCACCTAAATAATCAACATGACTTACACCGAAACACGAAAACCAAGCAAATGTTTTTTTTTGTTTTTTTTTTTTCTTAGGGTAGCGGCCATGTTTACCTGACCAAATGGATGTGGGTGTGTTCCTTAACCCTTTTAGCGCCATGGGCGCATTTCCCGAATTTTGGAAGTGTTACTTAACGACTATGTACCACTTGCAGGAGATTGATTGACCATGATAATTCAAGGGTAGTGCCAGATTAGCTTGGCGCCCGATCAGGCGCCAAGCTAATCTGGCACTACCCTTGAATTATCATGGTCAATCAATCTCCTGCTGTAGGGTGTTGGCGCTAAAAAGGTTAAATATGTGCCAATCACTGGAGCACAAAAAAAAGTTTTAAAATAATTCACAGTGAATAAAATAAGATTTATAAAGAAAATGAAGTGCACCGGATGTTCTAGTTCTGTAATGAATTTTGTGAGTTCATTTTTTTAGGCAGTGAATAACATCATAAGCAGTCCGTACAACATGATTGTGTGTTAGCACGTCTCACAGGAAACTTGCTTGCCATACTGTTGTCCAGTGTTGCTTATTTTTACCACTTATGAAACACTGTTCCCTCCAAGGTAGCCGAGGGCGATAACTCTTCCAATTTTTGTGTGAAGATAGCTCAGACAGTAGGCTCAGCATTTGAAGTAAACAGTAAACAAAAAATGTCTTGTTCTGTTGTGAAGGTGGCTCTTTATTTACCGACACTGCGCATTTTTATTGCCCCTATAGAAGGAGGCACTTGGTATACAATTTTTTAGCCAATAGGGCTCTCGTGGATTATATTTAACCCTTTGTCTGTCCGTCGCGCTTTTTATCGAGGTGATTCCTACAGGAATCACCTCGATAAAAAGCGCGACGGAGAGCCAAAGTGTTAAAACATGTTCATCGAGTATGTTATTTGGTGGCGCCGGAATGCTCGCACAGAGCAAAGAGCATTCTGGCTCCACCAAATGACATACTCGATGAACTTCCCCCCCCCCCCCCCACCCCCTACAACCCACTCGAACCCTATTGCATAAGCACCATCAAACCGACGTTGTATTCAGCACGATGTGCACTGCGGTTGAATCATACCTGCGTGAATACCAGATGTCTACCGTGACTGGACTCCACATATTAACCCATTACATCCTAGGGGCGGATCATTTACCTCGAGGCGGGTGGGGGTGGGGGTGGGGGGTGGAGGGTTCCAACTTTTTGTTTGGGACCTAAGGTCTCCCCGACGAGGGACCTTCTTTCAGTGGCCGGGGTTGGGTGGGGGGGGGGGGGGGGGGGTAGAGGAAGAAGGCGTGTGTGTGTGTGAACGCTCTCGCCACTCGCCAAAATATCTAACAATGGGGGGTGTGGGGGGTGGGGGGGGGGGGGGGGCGTGTCGAAACTCGACACAAAAAAAAGGAAAATAGGGAGGGCAGGGTGGGGGGTCCAAACACCCCAAAAAAGGGACGTTATAACATTTTAAACAAATGTGGGTCAGGGGGTGGGGGTGGTGGATCCCCCCCACCGATCCGCCCTTGCATCCTGAGCCTGATTTTTTTTAAATTGCTTATTGTTCTATGAAGGCTACAGTACAGATTAATAGATAGATCAAGCATTTTAGTTCAAGGGTGGTGCAAGAATAGCTTAGCGCTTCAGGCACCAAGGTATTCTGACATCACCCTTGAACTATATCATAGTCAAATTTATTTCAAGCAATGGTTGTATCAGGATGAAAAGGGTTAACACACTGAGCACAAAATTCAATTGACAGATCGATCACGACCTCTAGGCGTCAAGCTGTTCTGGCTCCACCCTTGACCTGTCATGATCGATCCATATCTTGTAGTGTGACAGGGCTGAAAAGGTATGAAACCAGTGCATTTTATGGGCCCAAGCGCCTCCTTCGAGCAAACGCACTTTCGGTTTTGCGTAATATAACTGGCTGATAAAAACGAGTGCTTCTCAAATGGCGATTAGGCTGTGAGTGACGAGAGGAGGGAAGAGATGAAATGTGTGTGTGTGTGGGGGGGGGGGGGGGGACTTAACCCTTTGGGTGTCTGTAGCGGTTTTTATCGCGATGATTCCTGTAGGGATCATCGCGACAAAAACCTCTACCGACACGCAAAGGGTTAAATTCGTGATGCATGATTAGTGTTTTTCGGCTCTCCTCATTGATCCTCGTAATCCGTGAAAGAAAATTAATCGTCGTGAGACGTTAAAGCCCAAATCAGTTAAGGTATTCGGGATTCGTGAAATGAACGCCATGGTTATTTAGAGAAGCGTGAAAAGGCTGTTGCCTTCACTCCAGTTCCAATGATCCTATAAGTAAATGTACGGGTTATATATTATATAGGCAGAGCGTCTATGTAGGACAGAAGCAATGTACCTGTACAGTTGTGCGGTTTGTCAGAACGGCACTAGTGAAAGAGCGCGTTATGACCGCCAGCCGACCAATGTGAATAGATAGCCTACTTCATTCGCTTCGAAATAGCCGTGCCATTTCTCCGCTGACTAAAAGACAAATGACGTCGATGGAAATTAACCTTCAAGTTCATATCGACCCCGAAAGTCAATGCGCAGCATTTTTTTTAAACGTGACTTGTTCCTAATGTTATTTATAGTGAACGTCTGAAATATAATTACAATAACAATTAACCTTTCATAAGAACAACTTATAAATAGTTTGTAATCAGGTAAACTTTGACCTGATGGATGGAGTTCCCGCCACGTCCGCTGTAGCCTACTTTGTTCGCTTCGAAGTTACCGTGCCATTTCTCCGCTACGGAGAAATGTCACGGTTATTTCGAAGCGAACACAGTAGGCAAGAAACCCCTCTAGCATTCTGGCGCCAATCACTGAAGTCACGTGTTTCAAAGTTTCACAGACATAGCCCTCAGACAGGTCTGCACGAAACTATGTGTTCCATGGAGTGGTCGAGGTGCTCACGGCCTGTCCATAGGCAACAACCTTTCCCCGGCTTTTCAATGCCCCAGCCAGTTCCTTTCAAGCGTTACGTTAGACTGTCATAGTCGCGAGTCCCTGCGGCAGTCACTGACCCAGGGCTCACGCCTGAAAATTAATGCCCTTTGCGATAAATGGAGATCTGTCAGGTTATTAAAACTTTCGTCTGAGTGCCGTAGAGAGAGAAAGCCACGGGTAGTTTAAGCTGAGGCTGATAATAGAAGCCATCAATTCTGCCTCTCACGTCCGCGACAGATGGCGCCGAGTCTCAACTCCTGCCACGAAGCCTTTCCACGCTGAAGCCTTGCTCTCCGGCCGGTCTCCGTTTTCACAACGCAGCTTGAACTCTCCTCTGCATGAGGCACATCGCTCATATGCGCACCTGCACTTTGGGGGGGGGGGGGGAGGGGGGCGTTATTAAATTTTATGCCCTTTATCAGACCTGCAACGTTTTTTGAGTTCGTTAGATTGAGGAATTGTTAACCCTTTAGCGCTGTCGTGAGCGCTTTTGATCGAGATAATTCCTGCAGGAATCTTTTGGCTATCTTTAGTCCTTTTGGTCGAAGTAATTCGTGCATTATTTTTTTGGCTGTCTTTAGCACTTTTGGTCGTGGTAATTCCATCAGGATTACTGTTAACCCTTTGGCTGTCGTTAGCGCGACTGGTCGCGGTAATTCCAGTAAGTCACTGTTAAATTTGGCTGTGGAGTGGTGATCTTTTTTGGGTCGAGGTGAGTCCCACAGGATTAATGTTAACGCTTTTGCTGTCGTTCTCAATTTTGGTCGAGGTGATTCCAGCAGGTTTACTGTTAACCCTTTGGCTGTCGTTAGCGTTTTTGGTCGAGGTGATTCCTGTAGAAATCAACTCGACCAAAAGCGCTAACGATAGTCAAAACTGAGAATCCTGCAGGAATCGTCTCAATCAAAAGCGCTCACGACAGCCAAAGGGTTAACTTCTTCACTGCCAGAGTCTATAGAGATAATGTATCTAAAGCCAATGCAAATTGACTGCCGGATAATGTTACATCCTACCTGAGGAATATTGACTTTGGTGTCAGTTTCAGCCAACTTAATAAAATTTCAAATACAAACGATTTCCAAATACAACTTCAGTAGCTCGCTTGAGCTTGCCCTTAGCTCCACTGACGTGAATGTTCTGTGTTTACGTACAGTGTGTGAGGGAATGCGCGTGATTGACGTAAGCGTGCTTGTTGGGTTCAGTTCGCGGCTACATTCTGCGCATTGTCGAGTTATATTATAAATATGAGAAATGCGCCATATAAATACCATGTAATAATAATAATAATAATGAGACCAGGAAGGGGCATTGACGCTCATGCGACTGCTGGATCTCATAATGATTTATTCAATGCCTCTGGCATTTGGTTGTTGTGTTCCGGCAGTGACGGGTTGAACTTTAACTCATTGAAAGCGCCCCGCATCAATAGCTGAGGAAGTGTCGTATAGCGTTGCCGGAGGCAACGCTATACGGCACTTCCTCAGCTATTGATGCGGGGCGCCTTGAATGAGTTAGGCCTACGACTGAAGGCGGTGCCAAGCTATGTCTCACTATACAGTGTTCCTAACGTTGTTCCTATTTTCAAGCTTATCCTTCTAATCCATCTCCTTGTACCCTAATCCCTCCTGCCAGCCCTGAGATGCCAATGTCGTGCATGCCGGCTTCATTATAACTGACTTTCACAATTATGTAATACATAATATAGTTTATTACCATTAGTGCGTGGTCTATTTGGTCTACGTGATTTGCTTTCGTATCGTTTCTCAGCTGCTGGAGAAAATTAGAAATATATATAGGTTCACAGACTGATCCGTAATTATTTGTGTACATACGTTGCGATATCGCAGGCGTTCTTTTAAGAATTACATGGTATAGCAGATTATGCTGAATATCGCCAAGCATTACTCACCTCCGTACCTAAATCTCCTCCGTCCACTTTGGTAACAAGGGTCGTATTTTACAGGTTCTTGCTGGATGTTTATTTGGAACGTCCTCGTTCCCGAACGGTGGACTAAAAGTGTTTTACAGCCTCAAGATAAACAAGATGGGGGCTCATGAGGATCTATGTCTCTTGCAGTTGGGTGGTGTTCAGATTTTCTTGGCACTGAAAGGGTTAAACTTCATTTACACTTACTTTGCCCTCGGTCAAGAGAAAAAAAAAAAAGAAGTCAAAGCACATTAGCATATTCACTGTGACTCCTCTGCCAAAATTATACATTTGCTTTTGAATGCCTGCATACGTATTGGTTTCAACAGCCCTTCGCTAGACTGCAGTAGTAACTTCACTACTAGAATGTGTTCAAGTGCAAGACGACAAATCAAATAACGCTGTACATAGATATCTTGAGCTGGCAAAGCCCAGACATGCTATGACAGGACCACGACAGTTCAAGGGTGGTGTCAGAATAGCTTGGCGCCTGTAGACGCCAAGCTATTCCGACACCACCCTTGAACTGACATGGTCGATCTGTCTCCAGAACTGTAGTGCAGACCTCAGTGGATAACGTCATCCTCATGATGTAAGGAGTTCAACTGCCAGTCACTTCACATAATATGTAGTATTATAAAAATTTAAAAAAAAAAGTTTCATTCTACACTGACGAGCAAAAGAAATGCCGCATTTTCGGTTCCGAAAATGTGGCATTTCTTTTGCTCGTCAGTATACAATCCATGCGTTAAAGGGAGAAATGACTAATATGTTGCATGAGCTAAATATATCGAAGAATAAGGGAAACCGTGACAGTGAAATACCATACTGACGAAAATGTTGCAGAACTTGTATGACGCACAGCTGTGTTTATAAAGTGACTTGCTCCATGCAACAAAACATTAAAAGTTCGAAGTCACAGTATCATAAAAGACCTTTGAATAATGCTGTATGAAAGGGCTAACAGAACATGATGACGTCTGAATGTCGTAAACTGAAAGAGTTTTGTGCTCTTCTTTTCCCTTCTACATAGGAGAGTTTCCCATAGGGGCAGATACCCCCAAAAAAAAAAAAAAAAACCCTCCTCTGTTACCTGTGCATACTCACATGGAAAAGGTCAGAAAAGTCTTAGATGATGCAAGACGAGGTTACGATCCCGGGCTCGGTTGCACGAGGACTAAGCTCACTCGTGCAACTGACACCCGATGTGCTGGCGAATTTCAGCAATCAAACCCCGCCCCATGGAGACTATCGCTTTAACCCCTTCGCTGCCAGTGATCGCGGATTTCGCGGCGTCAGAATTAAACCACTGCACACTGATCGACATTCACGCAACACACACAAACTAAATGGCACCAGATATAGGCACAGAAAAGATAAGTCCAAAAAGAGACTCATGTCTCTTGCAAGCTAGCGTAGCGTTCGCCTTGCCCCGGCACCGGCAGATAAGGGGTTAAACCACGAGGCTAAACCCCGGCCTTTCTATCCGACGCAGCCAGCGGCCGGTCTATATTTGTCGCAGACTATCCTGGACGTTGCCAGTAATCCCGCCATGCCCTCAAAACGGTCCACGCGCACCTGGCATTGGTGACAAATACCGATACGCCACACGAACAACAAACCAGAGTGGCCCTTACGTAGTTTCTGGCCTTGAGTTGGCTGGGACCGACCTTAATAGCTTTGGGTAGTGCCTAAAGAAGAGGCCGACGGCCGCCGTTGGCCCTCGCACAGCTGTGCGCGGGCCGAACGGCGGCCTACGTCGACCTTATGATATTGTGCGCAGTAGATGAGTATCTGTCACTCTGGTTGTCTCTGATAACCGCGGTGCCTGTGCGATTGACCTTTCTTATTTGCGAATGAAATAAATCAGCGCTGGACGTTGGTGGGTTTTCGTGGAAGCTTTTGTAAATTTTGATTGTAACTTTAAAACGCCTTCAGACAACAACAATGACGGAACGCCTGTCGTATAGGTGTGTCTCCAGTGCACTGTTTGACATGTCATAGAGCAAAAATGGTTCATGCGCAGATTGATTGACACCCTCCGCCCTCTATCCCTCCCCTCCCCCCACCCCACCCCCCCCCAAAAAAAAAAAAAAAAAAAAAAATAAAAAAAAAAAAAAAGAGAAAAAAAAAGAAGGAAATAAAAACTTTAAAAGTACATGTATCGATACCTGGTGAAGAGCACACACACGCACGCACGCACGCACGCACACACACACGCACGCACGCACACACACACACACAGACACACACATACACATACGCCGCACGCACACAAATGACATGCATATAAAACGGAAAAAGATAAAAAGAATGTAGGTAACATTTATCCTAGCCACCTTTTCATCGCGAACAATTTGAATATAAATGTGCATTTGTCAGCGCTGGCGTATGCCTTGCATGAGCTGTACACTCCTTCACACGAGCACAACATATGAGGAAACTGATTTGCGAATGAAAGAGCGCACAGGCCGATTTCCCCAAACAGCACAAAGGATTGCCGAGGCCAGTTCAACGCTAGAAAGTAGTGTGTCGAACAGAGAGCGCCTAATGCACCAAAACCAGACAAAGATCCGCAGAAAAGTCACATCCCCAGTTGAGCAAGACGCCTTCGGGCCCACGATTTCCGCAGTGGGCCCGCGCGGGCCCATTGCGGCCGTCGTGGGCCCGAGGACCTCTGCTTACCAGGGTACAATATTTCACAACGTTTGCCAAGCGCATGGTGACACCTACAGTGTGACAGTGCATACTAGTGTGGGAAAACATTTACTTCTAGTTCTTTACCTCAGTAGCAAAGCGACTTCGGGCCCACGACGGCCGCAGTGGGCCCAAAGACCTCTGCTTACTGGGTAGATAGGTTGAACATTCACACACTGCACTCATGTCAACATTCACGTAACGCCAGCGGACCTCTTTTAATTCCACAGACAACTGACTCACATTGTACAATCGTGTGCTATACATATACTTACTCTGCGTGTCGGTAGCGGTTTTAGTCGCGATGATTCCTGTCGGAATCATCGCGACTAAAACCGCTACCGACACGCAAAGGACTAAGCACGTCGCGGGAGATGGATCGACGTGATATTTCAAGTGTATTGCCTGCACAGCTCTCTCAAGGTGCAAAGCTGTTCAGGCATTATCGCTCAGTTATCACAGTCAATCTGTCTTCCCTGACTGGCACAGAAAAGGCTTTCTGGCAGACGAGACAACTTATCACACTTTGTATAGTCAAGTCACTCGACAAGCGGCTTGCCACAGGAGAGACAAAATGGTAATGTCGACAGTCAGACTTTTATTTACAAAAACAAACAAACAACAAACATAAAATATTCATCATCAACGATAACGACGACAACAACAACAACGTACAGAAAAAGCGTTCCGGACTCGAGGGGCAGTTTCTCATGGTGGAAGCACAACATACAGGCGAGGAGTAATCAACAGTGATCCGAATTTAAGATGACCTTAGGTGTCGCTGACTTGAAAGTCAGACGAAACCTAAGGTAAACTTAATTTCAGAACGGCGATTTGAAATTAAATTTACTTTGTAGAAAACACCCCCATAGCTATCATATACAGTAAATACAATTTTACCAGTCCCACCCTGTCTATTTATTCTCCCACCCCATCCCACCCCCGCCATACACACACACACACACACGCACACACACACACACACACACACACACACACACACACACACACACACACACACACACACACACTCCATACTCAGTGATTTGAAATTGAATTCACTTTGTATAGGACGCCATATTGCGATCATTATACAGTAAATACAATATTATCAGTCCCACCATGCTTATTAATTTTATCCCTCCCGCACCCCATCCACCCCCACACACACTCCATATCGTATGAAGTCGACTTCGTTTCAAACAGTCGCAAATACCGCAAGTCGGGCATAACAGATTTTGCAGAGATAAAGGCTAAAAGGCAGTCCAGCGTTTTGAAATTGAATTCACCTTGTAGGACGCCCCCATAGGTTTCATATACAGCAAATACAATATTGAGTACCAGTCCAACCCTGCCTATTAATTGTATCCCTCCCCTTCCCTGCTCCACCCACACAAACCAAGTGTATCAAACATCTTAACCCTTTGGGTGTCGGTAGCGCTTTTAGTCGCCATGATTCCTACAGAAATCATGGCGACTAAAACCGCTGCCGGCACCCAAAGAGTTAATACAACACCATAGAAAGTGCTAGTCCCTGATCATTTCACATACAATAGGGACAGAAAAATGAAGCACGTAAGTAAAGGAAGGAAGGACGGAACTTGAGCTACACTCAGTTTCAAACCACTTAGCACATTCAGCCCCGACGCCCTACAAGCAGGAGATGGATCGACCATGATAATTCAAGTGTAGTGTCAGATTCGCTTGGCGCCGGCAGGCGCCAAGCGAATCTGGCACTACACTTGAATTATCATGATTGATCCATCTCCAGGAACTGGTAAATAGGCCTATTTGTTAACTCATTCTACCCCAAGACCGAAATTCCCAAATTTTGAAGTCGTCCTCTGAAGACTGCGTTGCAGTGCAGGATACAGATCGACCATGACAGTTCAAGGGTGATGCCAGAATAGCTTGGCGCCCATAGGCGCCAAGCTATTCTGGCATCACCCTTGAACTATCATGGTCGATCTTTATTTTGTGGTGTGTCTGGGGTAGAATAAGTTCAGTGACCTTTGGGGAAATGCGGCCTCGGGGTTAAAGGGCGTGCACTGCGTCATTCTCCGCCTGTGGCACAACACAACACTGACCACTGACAATCTTCGCCCTCGGTATTCTCGGGTTTGACGGCCAGTGCGGACAGGTAACACACAAAAAAGTCAGATGCCGTCCTGTTGGCTCCTGAAAACTACTGCCTTTTCATACAGTTATATGTACCAATAAACGGTCCACCGCAGCCTCTGGTTCTGTTGTGGCGAAAAACGTATATCACACTTGGAAAAACATTGGGACAATGGCGGGAAACAGACATGCAAATACGTATGAGGATGGACGGATGACGATGAACAAGGTTGGAAGATCAAGCACGCCTCTTTTACGGTCACAGGTACTAACCGGGTACACCTGCGCCGCTAAGACACTGGACAATAACTAACTGTTTCAAACTCCGACGAAAGAGGTCGACCGTATTCAAGAACTACCCCTAAACTATCAAGGACGATTCACTCTCCTCCGCTGGTACATAAAGAACGCCTTGTAGACCGAACCAAACTCGCGGCAGGCATTTAGTGTTTGTTCCTGCGTCCCCACTGACCACAGTTTTGAAGATTCATTCATGACGATCAGTTCCTGGCGTGTGGATGCCAGGAGAAGTTTGACGCCTCAAGACAAGGGAATGTGTTCCAGCAACTCACTGATGTCCAAGCAGGAGTACGTAAAGCGTACGTTTACACCAGTCGTGATTGTAAAGATCCCAGCATCGTGGTATAGGACCAGGGGACAGGTACAAGAGTGATCTTAAATCCCACACTGCCACTACTGAAGCAAGGTGCTCCGCTACAGCGGAGCACCTTGCTTGGTGGCATGCGCAGGATTTAAGATCCCTCACAGCAACTGGTCCCTGGCCTCCGAGCTCAAATCCTGCGCAAACCACCAAGCAAGGTGCTCCGCTACGACGACACACCTTGTGAAGCGGCTCGCGCAGGATTGGGCTCACGTATGCAGGCGTGCAACTGGTCCCTGGTCTCTGCTGGTCAGTCTGTCTGGGAGTGCTGGTCTAGGAGCTCTCAAAGACCTGGTTGACACTGAGCTCCTTCTCCCGGTCGAGAGTCTGCCGGTGCCTGATGTATCGCGCTTTGGAGGCCTCGGCGTAGGAATCGTTGAAGTTGGGCATCTTGTGTATGGTGCGTAGCGAGCCGTCAGGGTTGTAATGCTCGGGATCAAAGCTGGGGCTGTCGCTCGACAGGTCCTGAAACGCGGATCATTTGATGCGTGTACGGGTCAGAGTGCAACAAAGGAAGCAACGAACAAATAAAGAGACAAAGAACGAAAGTAAAACCAAATCAATGAACTAGTCAGCCAATCCCAACAATGCAGAACGCCATTCTACTGGAAATGAATGAACAACAGGGCAATCTCACACTTAACTCATTCTACCCCAGACACACCACAGCAAGATATGGATCGACCATGATAGTTCAAGGGTGATGCCTGAATAGCTTGGCGCCTATAGGCGCCAAGATATTCTGGCATCACCCTTGAACTATCATACTCGATCTGTGTCCTGCACTGCACTGCAGTCTTCAGAGGACAACGACAACATTTGGGGATTTCGGTCTTGGGGTACAAGGAGTTAACCAGATTTGTGGCAAGAAAGTTTGAACATGACCCAACTGCAAAAGGTACAGATCCTCATAAGACCCCGCAGTTGCGGGGCTCATGAGAATCTATGCCTCTTGCTGAAACCACGTTGAAACTATGTTTCTGATACATCAAGTTTTTTTGTGTGTGTGTTGAATTAAAGACGATTACAGAAGTATGCGTCAGTTGTCACTGAGCGGAATAAGCCTAACGTGACGAGTCTTAATGCGGAACACAATATGAGTGACTGAATAACTGAATAAACAACTAACAAACTAACTAAATAGCAAACAAGAGAGAGAGAGAGAGAGAGAGAGAGAGAGAGAGAGAGAGAGAGAGAGAGAGAGAGAGAGAGAGAGAGAGAGAGAGAGAGAGAGAGAGACGTTAAGCGTTTAGGGCTTAACACATTCTGCTCCAGGACCGAAATCCGCAAATTTTGAAGTTGCCCCCTGAAGACTGTATTACAATTCTGGAAACAGATCGAGGGTGATAGTTCAAGGGTTGTGCCAGAATAGCTTGGCGCCTATGGGCGCCAAGCGCCTATTCTGGCACAAGCCTTTAACTATCACGCTCGATCCATGTCTTGCCGTGGCGTGTCGGAGCTGAATGAGTTAACGTCTTTTGCGCACCACGAATGTGAATTCAAAGATGGGGCACCGATTAGGGTCTGCACAAATTCTGACTTTTAGCTGGATTCGAACCCACGACCTTTCGGACGAGAGTCTAACGCTGTACCACCGCGCCCCTCTCTCAGAGAGAGAGAGAGAGAGAGAGAGAGGGGTATACAACTGACCTTGGAAGGGCGAGAGCGGCGTGGTCTGCCGTCAGGCTTGTCGTCCACTACAGCGGGCTGACCGGGAGTCGTGACGTCATTACCCCGCAGGTTGGAGGCTGAGGAGGAAGTGGGAATTTCTGAATTGCGCCTCCCACCGTCCACGCCCGTCCCCATCGCCACAGGCTGTGAGTAACGTCGTGACGAGTTGGGGGCCCCGGGCTGTCTCGCGGGCTTCATGCTGCTGTCTGCTGCACCGTATGAATCGTCCTGCTGATGTCCACTCAACGTCCTAACAATGTCCGCAGATTCACCAACAGCTGACGGGTCGAAGAAAAACGCACTGTCGTCAAAGTTGGCTTCGAGCAGGCCCTCTTCCTAGACACTTTGATCCTTTCTGCTGTCCTGTTCAGTCACTCCAGTGCCACAAACCTTTTGGTTCTCTGTCCTGAGGGTCTCGTCACGTACAGCAGCAGCTAGTGTGAAAGGCTGCGTGCTGTAGTGTGTGTCCGGCTGTGGCGGTCACTGTTGTCTGCTGTCTTCTGGCCGCCCGTCTCTCCTCCTTCGCTGTCCGTATCTCGCACAGTCACAGTGTCGCCCGCTTCTCTCGCTCCGACACCCGCTACAGTGTCACGCGCGTGTGCCGCGTCTCCGCCACCCGCTCTCGCACGCCGCTCAGACTGGTGTGGGAGGGTTAGAGTGTGGGGTCGCTGTGGGGGTGGAGGATTGTCCTGACTCGAGCAGAGAATCTGTATGCCGTTGCGGTGTAGTCGGGTTCGTGTCTATTGAACCCTCTGTGGCCTCACGTTGGCGCACTTGAAAACTGGGTTTAGAAGTGGCCACGGAAGTTCTACTAGTGCAGTCGCCGCCTGTCCGGCTGGTGTACGTGTGGCCATTCATTCATTCATTCCAATTTACTGTCCCCACGACCTACTAGGGTATGGGGGACTAATGGGGTTGGCTTGATGGAAAAAAGAGGGGGGGGGGGGGGAGGGGGGATAGAAGAGATAAAAACAAATAAAACAAATGTAGCCGGCAGCGGCAGGGCCGCGCGACGTACATTGGCTATGTGGGTGGGTCCGGGGGCTCCAAGGCCATACCACACCCACCAACAACAACGGTCTTTTAGAGTTAAAAGTTAGGGAATTACCTGTTGTATTACTATGATTCCTATTTTTTTTTTAAAAAAGGGTAAAAGGACCACATGTACAATTACAAATATGGCTAAGACGGTATCGAGTAAGAAGTAGCTATTAAGAGCGGAGGTTAAACGAACCATAATTATGTACAGTTTAATTAAACTATACGGCGCTAAGTACAGAGTGTGGCCACTGTCCGGGATCAGCTTTTGTCTGGGAGCACTGGTCGCAGCTGCTGCACCGCTGCGTCGTTTTCCGCCTGTTGGCAGATACACTACAATAGTAGAGTTAGTTAGTTATTGGGGTTTAACCCATTTAACCCCGAGTCCCTAAGCAGGAGATAGATTGGCCATGCTAATTCAAGGGTAATGCCAGATTAGCTTGGCGCCTGAAGGCGCCAAGCTAATCTGGCATTACCCTTGAATTATCATAGCCAATCCATCTCCTGCAACTGGTACATAGTAGTTAGGCAACACCTCCGAAATTGGAAAAATGGGACCTTGGGGCTAAAAGGGTTAACGCCGAGCACTCGACTAAGCCGATCTCACGGCGGATCTAGAATAGCACAGATCTATTTTTAAAAGAACACACAAAAAAAAAAAACCCACAACATAATTATAT
>BTPG01000004.1:180515684-180628184 GCA_036245525.1 Semisulcospira habei
TACGTAGTTACTCATTGATTTTGTTTATTCCTTTTGTTTATTCTTATGTTTGTGTTGGTCATGCATCAGCGTGTGAACATGTTTTACCAAAGATGCAGGTGCGCGCCCCTATGATCCCCGATCATACGGGAACGCTTCTGCAACCATAATCACACCGTACTCAGCCGCGAACCCCTAGGATCCTCGATCCTACGGGAACGTGGCTGATAACACGGGTAATAGTTACTAGTTGTATTAATGATAATTCATCGGTTATGCAGTTTTGGTGGTTTAGAATCGGGAGTAACTCGATTCTGCTAAACGCAGTTGCGCGCCCCTAGGATTCTGAATCCTACGGGAACGTGACACTATATTCGTTGCATGCAGGTGCCCACCTCTAGGATCTCTATGCCTATTGGAGCGCATCTATCATGCTACCGCTAGTACAGTCATTAGGTATGTACTTGTTTGTGACCATATTTACGGTAGCGTACCTCTATGATTCCAAATCATAGTGGCTCGCTTCTGTAGGACTATATTGAGTTTATTGGCCTCCTAATTTGTGTATTTTAGTATTTAGTCTTTGCCGAGTAGAGATTTAGTGGTTTTATTTGTACAGCTTTGGAATAGTTAGTTTGATTAATTATTGGTTTGCTATTGGTGCATGACATTTTCCGTTCCTTAGATTTTATATTCTTTAACATTGTTTGCTTATATCCTTTTATTTTTATTTTTCAGGTATTGCTTTTTGTTGGTCATAAAATAAAAGAATGAGAACCATGGACAAGAGTTAGCTCCCTTTTGTCAAATACACCCACACTACCTGCACATCATTACATCCCCTCGGCTCGGTCACACGTGTACTTAGTATATCATGTAGCTAGGTAAAGTCAACCTGCTTTCACACAAATTATAGCAAGACTGAAATTGTACCGTGAAGTTCTAGTTTTGTCACCATTTTCTCAAGCCTATAAAGCGAAAGTGAAACTCATATCACGTAAAATATAAAATTACGTAAAACTCTATGACACGTATGTCCTGCGTCCCTTATAGAACTCACTGACGCATTGGCAGATCCGCGAGACTTTTTCAATAGGAGATAATTCAACTTCTGAATCAGGTCAAAGACAAAAGGTTGAGACCATTGACAGCGAGGACAGCTCTCATATAGAAGGGACTTTGTGGGATATGGTTCATCCCATCTTGTAATTGCTGACATTCGCCGACACAATGGTTATCAACGTTGTCTGCCTGCACTAAGATTTTCTTACCCTTCTTTTTACAATATTTACGAGTAGGTTCCTGCTGCAGCGTCTGTGAGCAGCGGAGGAACGCTCGTACGTACAAAGGAGAAGAAAAGCAGAAGCGTCTTCGATTTTAGGACACTCAAGACTGTATAAATTAATCCGTTCAGTGCCAAGAAAATCTGAACACCATCCAACTGCAAGAGGTATAGATCCTCATGAGCCCCCGCAACTGCGGGGGCTCATGAGGATCTATGCCTTTTGCTGACACTACTTTGAATCCACGTTCCTAGAAAAGCTAGGACATTTGGGTGTTGAATTAGGAAAGAAACACAATTTGCGTCAACTGGCACTGAACGGGTTAAGATGTCCGGCATTATTGAATCAAGGCATGTTATTGTGGGTGTATGCAGGCCCTACCAGGGCCGGATCCAGGGGGAGGTGGGGGGGTGTTTTGGTAATACAGCACCAACCCTCACCCTGCCCCCCCCACCCCCCCCCCCCCCCTCGGCTGGCATCAAACTATAAATACGTGTGTTTAAAATTGAGTTGTAACGCTTGTGTTTCAGTGCCGTATGTAACACCAGTTAGAAACGTCAGACGAATGTCAGACAAACAGTTTCGGTTGTGGTGTGTTGATATATACTAGATCCTGGCAATAAAAAAAAAAGTTGAGCTCCCCCCCCCCCTTGAAAACTGATTGATCCGGCGCTGCCAAAAAGATGACAGTCAAGAGTGTAAAAAGCAGAGAATAACCCAACGAAGAAAGAAACACGCTTAGAAAAGTCAGTTACAGCACAGTCAATCGCGCTGTTACTGTCTTCTAAGCGTGTTTCTTTCTTCGATGAGTTAGTTCCCATGACTGTTGGCCAGCTGAGGCTTTTCCTATTACCCCTGCGCCTGCCGTCACTGCATGTGATTGTGTGTGTGTGTGTGTGTGTGTGTGTGATGGTGTGTGTGTGTGTGTGTGTGCCGGTGTGTGTGTGTGTGTGTGTGTGTGTGTGTGTGCAGGGGCGGATCAGTTACCTCGAAAAGGCGTGTGTGTGTGTGTGTAAAGGGGTTTCAGGGGCCGACGAAAAAAAAATCGAAAAGCGGAGGGGAATTGGGGGGGGGGGGGGGGCGGGTTCTGGACCCCACCCACTCTAGATCCGTGTGTGTGTGTGTGTGCGTGTGTGTGTGTGTGTGCGTGTGTGTGTGTGTGTGTGTGTGTGTGTGTGTGTGTTGTGTGTGTGTTTCTCCGCAATAACTCTATTACTCGATGTTTTTGCTTACTCATATTAATTTTTAATTCTATTATAACATGTGTGGTGTGCGTGTTTCTGCACATTGAGAAATGAAATGAAAGTTTAGTTGCAAGGATAAATGATATGGTACGAAAGGAACATTTTCAATAGTCTATAACACACACACACACACACAAACACACACACACACAAACACACACACACACACACAGGCACACACACGCACACACACACATACACACACGTACGCACGCACGCACACGCACACACACACACACACACACACGCACACACACACACACACATACAACACACACACGCATGCACCCACACACAACTGAATACGCTCACGTGCTAAAACACGTCAAATGCGTGTTGACATGTACAAATAAAAGCTGCGTACATTTGATGGTAAGCATTGATCATGACAACAACAACAAACAAAAAAACGCAACGAAACCCATCCTTGGTGTAGGAAAGCAACTGTGTGTACAATCTCAAAGATAAGCAATGACATCGAGAAGCCGGGGTAAGATGACAGAGAGCACACATACTGCTCAATCACAACTAACTCCCGTACCTCCGGCGACAACTGCCACAGACGGATCGACCGACACGGCTCGCGCAGAGTGCCATATTAGCACTGAACCTGGAAAGACGTCAGGCTAATCAGACCCTTAACCCCTTTGTGCATGCACCCACGAGTACTAAACGGGCTGAACCCTTGTAATACCAAGGCCACAATTCCTAAATTCTGGAGGTGTCACCTAACGACTAGGAACCAGTTGCGAGGGATAGATCGACCATGATACATCAAGGGTAGTGCCAGATTAGCTTGCCAAGATAATTCAAGGGCAGTGCCAGATTAGCTTGGCGCGTGACGGCGCCAAGCTAATCTGGCACTACCCTTGAATTATCATGGTAGTGATAATTGCGGAACCACGTTTCTTGAACCATGACAACTCAAGGGTAGTGCCAGATTAGCTTGGCGCCTGACGGCGCCAAGCTAATCTGGCACTACCCTTGAATTATCATGGTCGAACCATCTCCTGCTGTAGTACGTCAGGGCTGAATGGGTTAACCCCTTATGCATGTTAACGTTGATTGATTTCCGCGAGCAACGTGACAGCAGAAGTGAGAGTGCTTGTGTCTGAGCGAGCCGCGGGAGGTCTGTGCCGGGCGGGTACAGGGTTAGCCGCGAGCTCGGGTGAGGGGACTCCGCCACAAATCAGCGATCTTCAAAGAGGGTCCGAGCCACCCGAAAGATTCCACACCTCGACGCTTTTGTCTCCTTTCAAATCCTTCACCCGCTGTAAAACGCTCCGGCCTTTGTAGAATTTTTCTTTTCACACGTGGGGCGTTTTCACTGTCGGACAAATGATTCCTGGCACCGTGCCTGTTTTCATAGTCGCTCAGCCCACACCACTTCATCCTGCAAGAAGCGTAGACTCTTATGCTAGTTTCGCCTGCGTGGATATAATGTATAAATGAGAAGCTATGCCTGTGGCTAAGATCCGGCTGCAGTACACGGCAGACGACAGTTCAGTAGTTACAGTTTGTATATCGCGGAGACTTACATTTGCTAATGGCTGAGATACAGGCGATCAACTCGCACTTCGCTACGCTTCGTCGAACGCATGACAGATCATACATTCAAAGGCGACGCCACCGTTCATTGGTTAGTCACACTTCTTGCCGCTACCATACTATCCGATTACAATTACGTAATCCGATGATCCGATGACACTTGCTACAAATTACAGACGATTTCAGAAATAGAAATAGGTAATAATAATAATGATGTACATTTACATACCGTTTAACCTCCAAATGAATGGTGCTCTAAGTCTAAGCACTTTACAAGATCAAAAATCACAGAACAAAAAATACAAGACAAAAAACGCTACAATAAATGTTACAAAACTAAAGTGACACATATCAAAAGCTCACACTCACACATACAACACACACCGTTACAAGAACAGTTACTGCTAAAGATTGCTCACGCACTGAAAATGCATCTAACTGTATGCATAAGAAAACAGATAGGTCTTGAGCAGTGATTTAAAAGCAGACAGAGTTGTGGCATATCTGACATGGGCTGGAAGGTCGTTGCAGGTGACTGGACCGAAATAAGAAAAGGCACGCTGGCCCTGGCTAGACTTCTTTCGCCTAGGAACCCTGGAAATACGCGTGTCTGATGCTGAACGGAGGGATCTCGAAGGCGTGTAAATATGATCCAGGTCGGACAAATATGGGGGAGCAGAACCGGTAATAACATTGTAACAAATGACAGAGACCTTGTACACAATTCCTTGAGATACAGGCAGGCCGTCAACAAGTAAGGGTATTATGTGCTCACGTATCGCGATATCGGTACTCTGTAAATTAGTCGGGCAGAGCAGTTTATAGTTCTTTGAAGTTTATCAAGAAGATTCTGAGGAACACCAGCCAAAAGGGAATTACAAAAATCAATGCGTGAAAGAACAAGGGAAGTAACAAGCGTTTTAGTTGCTTCGGTAGTGAGAAGGTGTCGAATTGAACTGATCTTTCTCAATTCAAAGAAGGAACATTGGCAAACCTTGTTGACATGCTTTCTCATGGTCAGCCTATTGTCAAAGATAACACCAAGATTATGGGCCGACTCGGAAAAGGGGATACTGATCTGACCAACCCTGAACGATTCTGGGAGATCAGTGGAGGTTGAACAAGAAAATCTTAAGGCTTCAGTTTTGCCACTATTCATTTGCAATTTGTTCTGTGTGGTCCAATTCTGAACGTCTGTGACACAAGACTCTAAAGAATGGAACATCTGACTAACATGTTTGCGTTGAGCACTGGCATACAGCTCTGTGTCATCAGCATAAAAATGGTGAGAAACAGAGTGACATTATTTTGATGACACTAGATAAAGGCTGGGTATACAATGTGAAAAGGATCGGCCCCAAAACAGAACCTTGCGGAACACCGTACACAAGCTCAGTGGATCGGACTCTATCTATTCCCAACACTGACACTACTTGCTTTCTTCCAAAAAATTTCAGAAATAGATTAAAACTGCACGTGTTTCGACGAAAATTGTGGATCAAAAGTCCGGACAAACATGCGTCAGCTTGTTTGTTCGCGCTTTTAACTCTTAATCTCCCTGAACTAAATGACTTCATTTAGTTCTCGGAGTTTAACCCATTTTGCCCCAACGACCTACAGCAGGAGATAGATTGACCATGATAATTCAAGGATAGTGTCAGATTAGCTTGGCGCCTTCAGGCGCCAAGCTAATCTGGCACTAGCCCTGAATTATCTTGCCCAATACATCTCCTCCAACTGACACATGGTCGCTAGGTGATGCCTCCAAACTTTTGGAAATGCGGCCGTGGGATTATATGTGTTAGGAATCAATCCGCTGTTTTCGTCCAAATACGTGCACGTTTAATTTACTTCTGTTTGTGAATTTTGTTTGGGGGATGGGGGGCAATGACAATAACCCGTTCCTTGTGAGGAAACGCTTGGCCTAGCCCAGTAAGCAAAGGTCCTCGGGTCCTCGAAGGCCACAGTGGGCCCGAAGACGTGTTGCTGCTGGCGATGTAAGCCCGCCCTAGCTTATCAGCGGCAGAGATTCTCAAGCAGACGATACACTGTGCATCTTGGAGAAGTATTCTCGTGATGTCTCGCGATCTTTCAAATCTCATGGGACTTCGAAAAAAAAATGATGTTGTTTCTTGTAGACTGATGAAGACGACTACAAGGCTACGTCTACGTACCCACTGCTCCCCGCGCCACTGACCGTTGGCCTGATCTGGGTGTCAGCCTTTTGCCCTGCCTGTGAGCGGGTGTCAGCCGGGATAGGTATGTGCGTGCTGCGTCGCCTGGCAGCCCTGTCGGACAGACGAGGCGTCATGCCGTGTGACGTCATGCTGGTACGGCTGTGACGTCATGCCAGACAAGGAGCTGTCCAGGGGTTCGTACCACGGCACACTGGGACCGTTACCGTCGTTGATGCCATCGGTTATTCCGGACATTCCGCTAACAGAGCTGACAGACAGCCGGTTACGTGTGGCGCGCCTCTGTCTCGTCCTGTCCGTCAAGAAATCAGCACCACTAATAATGGAGGAATCCACGTCCAAGTCCGCGTCTCTGTCTGTCAACAACAAGCCAAGCCCGTCCTCGTCGTCTAAATCCTCTTTGGTGACGAGCATCAGACCCCCGATGGTGTAGCTTGCCCCGTCCCCTGACAGGGGACGGGGCAAGCTACACCACCGGGGGTCCTCTGTGAGGTCTTTGCCCTGGTCGTCTTGATCCTGTAGCTTCTCCCCATAATTCACGGCGTACAGGACGGCGTTCACCAGCGCGCTCTCCATCATGTCTCCGGCAGAGGGCGCCAAATGAGGGCTCATGACTGGGCGTGGCTTGCGGGGGCAGAGGGCTGGGGCTGGGGCAGCGAGTGCGGTACCTGTCACTCGCGTCCTGCAGCGACATGGCTCTCGTACGTAATGGAGGAGGAGCGATACGCCGTCTTCTGGCGTCAGATTCATCCTGTACTGATCTTGCGGTCACGTCCTGTTGGAAGGAAAATTCACAATGTTTCAACTTTAGTCCGTCTATATATATATATATATAAAGCGGCAAAATAGTATATTGAGGAGCAACAGAAATGCGACATTTTGGAATTACAAGCCCCCCGGCCACCACCGTCCCCACCCCTCGTTCGATATTTTGGCGAATGGAAGCAAGGTCCAGAGGCGCTGCCCCCCTCCCCCCAGCCCCCCCCCCTTCCCCCTCCCCATACCAGCCGTTGTTTGATTTAACGGCCACTAGAAGCAAGGTCTAGCGTCGGGAAGTCTTTTGTGTCAGGTTGAAGGTTCCAATCAAAACGTTGGAACACCCCACCCCTCTACTCCCCCGCCCTAACCCCCCCCCCTCCCACTCCAGCTTCCCCCCCCCCCCGCCACCCGCCATTGTTTGATTTTTCGGCCACTGGAAGCAAGGTCTAGCGTCGGAAGACATTTTGTGTCAGGTTGAAGGACCCAAACAAAAAGTTGGAACACCCCATCCCTCTCCTCCCCCTATCCCCCTCCTCCCACCCCATCCCCCTTGGTATCTGATCCGCCCGTGAAACTGCTTTTTATTTTCTTCTAAATCGTGTGTCTTTCTTTGTTGGTTATTTCTTAGTATCAATGCCTGCGTGCACAAGTGCTTTAGACGACGAGAGACCGTGGCGCACCTCAACTCCAGCTGTGTTATCGCCGGGCTCGGGGTGGCTGGAGTTCCGGCAAATGCCCATGCGAATCTTCCCCAGCTCCTTCTCGATCAGCTGCCGCTCCTGCGCCATGACGCACACCCGGTACTCGTGCGTCTCGCGCATGCCGTGCTTCCGCTCCAGCTCCTGCTGCAGGCGCCGCCCCTCGTGCTTGTTGCGCAGGCGCGCCCGCTCCTCCCGCCGGAACTGACCTTCGTACAGGTCAGACATGGTCAGGCGCTCGCCTCACGTGAACCGCTAGTGGCAGTTGTTTTCTTGGCTGTTCTGAAAGTACAAAAGTTGGACGACATTAGACTGATTTTGTAAAAATTGCTTATTGACAGATGAAGGCTACATTACAGACTAAGAGATAGATCGACTGTTTAAGTTCAAGGGTGGTGCCAGAATAGCTTGGCGCCTGAGGCGCCAAGCTATTCTGGCACCACCCTTGAACTATCAGTCAAATTTATTTCAAGCAATTTATTTCAAGCAATCAGGACGATGTTGTTAGTTCGGGGTTGAACGTTCACGGTACCGGAGTGATAATGGACGGCCATAGCGGGCGGGTTATGGGGAACAAGGACAGCTATTACCGATGGAGTACGCCCTGAACACTGATCAGTTTGGCCGCACTGCAGCTGTGCCATTTTGATTTACCAGGACCTTAAACGGACATGCTATCTGAACAGGACGAAAGGGGTTAAACGGTATTTCTCTAGTGACGCCAGGTGCATGCATGTTTTGCGTGCTTTATTTACATTGATATTATTACATGATAAAATTAAAGCCATCAAATGTTCTGGAAGTGCATGATGAGTGTCAAACATAAAATTCGAGTCCTAAAAATATAAAGACTAGAGCATTCATTATCACGCAGTAAAATTCGTGTCTAAAGTTCCCTGACGCAGTCGGCCGATATGTATCAAAAGCTTTTATGTCTAGTTTTGACAAAATCGAGATTTTCTTTGTTTAACAAGCAAAATCTCGCTTTAGAAGTGCATTTCAAAGTGGCTTACACTTCAGAGGTTTAGTGCTTTCACAGTTACTTTTAATCAATTTCCACGTCACACCAACACACGCGCACGCACACACACACACACACACACACACACACACACACACACACACACACACACACACACACACACACACACACACACACACAGACCATATCTCCCGCGCAGTAAACAAGTTAGACTCAAAGCTAGTTGTAAACGATCAATTCCATTCCCGCTAGGTCACACCAGGTGAAAACCTATAGAAGTTCGCGAATAACAAAACAGATTTTACAGCCACGCTTTATCAGTGAACAATAGCAACTTTGATTAGAAATCCATGTTGTGCAACCGCCTTTTTATGTGAACTATTAACCCTTTGGCTGTCGGTAGCCGTTTTTGTCGCGATGATTCCAACAGGAATCACCGCGACAAAAACCGCTACCGACAGCCAAAGAGTCGACTCACAAAATGTATTTCCGTATTCAAATCAGAAGTTCGATCCTGTACTCGGGATATTTAGTCCTGTCACCACAACATGTACGTGCCCCATTTTCTCTCCAGCTACAAGAAAAAGAAACAACGAAAGAAACAACAATAGTTATAAAACGTGGTCCATTATTCAAGATTATTTGCGCATTTAGTATCAGTCACAGGATTTTATATTCTTATATTTTTTCTCTTTCCCTCGCCGGCGCTAAAATACTCAGCGACAATGACGGGGTCGCTGCAGACACTGACTCTACTGACTGACGGCCACCAATTCCCAGGTACCGACACGCGGTATTCCCCCCGGGGGAACTTGACCGAGAAAGAAGAAAGGCACATTGTCGCTCTACGTGGGACAGATTTACAGTCCCCCTTACTTGAAAATTAAACCCGTCCCTGCCAGCCGTCAAGTCTTTAACCCATTCAGCCCTGAAGCACTACAGCAGGATGCGGATCGACCACCCACGATGATAATTCAAGATTAGTGTCAGATGAGCTTGGGAGTCCGAAATAGCTCAGGCGGTTAAGCGTCGGAGCAGGAGAGCGAAGGGAATCGCCGGGTGGTGCGTTCTAATCTCCGTCCCGGCCCCGGTAGCTGGACTCGCAATCCAGGGGGAAAAGACGGGCTTGTTCAATAGCATGTCCTTTGAAAGGTCCTGGTAAATCAAAGTGGCACAGTTGGAGTGCGCCTGAGTTGATCAGTGTTCAGGTCGTACTCAATAGGCAATAGATTTTCCTGTTCCCCCATAATCCGCCCGTCAGGGCCATCCATTATCACTTCAGTGCCGTGGACGTTAAACCCCTAACTAACCAACCAAGATGAGCTTGGCGCCTAATGCACATTTTTTTTGTTTTTGCAGTAATGTGGTGTTAATTTTTTCTCGGCAGTGAAGGGGTCAACATATGTTTATATAAATAGTCACGAAGGGTTAACTCATTCGCGGCAGCCGCATCCGGATGCGGCTGGCCGCGAATGAGTTAAGTAACACCTGCAGTTTTCTGATCATTAGTAATGAACAAATGCGTCAATTTCAATCATCCCAACTTTACAGTCGTCTCGAAATTCTTCAAAGTGCGTCTAAGGAACGACGCCGGACGGCGTGAAAGAATTAACTCATTCAGCCCCACGCACGTATTTCCCAAATTTTGAAGGCGTCATCTAATGACTATGCATCAGTTGCAGGAGATAGATTGACCATGATAATGCAAGGGTAGTGCCAGATAAGCTTGGCGCCGACAGGCGCCAAGCTAATCTGGCACTACCCTTGAATTATCATGGTCGATCCATTTCCTGCTGTAATGCGCCAGGGCTCAATGGGTTAAGCAAAAATGAGGCGACATTTACCGCTGGCGCTCAATCATCAAATCATTTGTGTGTGTGCACGGCAAGGTGTATGTAAATATACAGTCGGAAACCCTTCACTGCCGAGATAAAATGTGAATATGATCCAACTGCAAGAGGCATAGATCCTCATGAGCCCCCCTCGATAGCGGGGGCTCATGAGGATCTATGCCTCTTGCTGAGACCAGTTTGTATCCGTGTATCTTGGACGTGTTGGCTTTTGGTCGTTGAATGCACTAAGATTTCATAAACACACATGTACTTACAGTATACGTTCAGTGGTCGTGTGTGTGTGTGTGTGTGTGTGTGTGTGTGTGTGTGTGCGCGTGCGTGCGTGCGGGCGTGTGTGTGTGTGTGTGTTTGTGTGTGCGTGCGTGCGTGTGTGTGTGTTTGCGTGCGTGCGTGCGTGCGTGTGTGTGTGTGTGTTTGTGTGTGCGTGCGTGCGTGCGTGCGTGCGTGTGTGCGTGCGTGCGTGTGTGTGTGTGTGTGTGCGTGCGTGCGTGCGTGTGCTTGCGCGATCGCAGGAGTCTAATACAGCAATAGGTAGAATTCTGATTATGAAATCGGCTTTACGGAACCTCAAGAGGTTTCATCAAATCAGTTAGGTTGTTGACTCAAGGTTCTAAGGAAAGCGCGCAAGTCAACAGAGAATGCTTATATTTTAAACCGCCCACTTCTGACGCTCGCGGAAACCAGAGTGTAAAATCGGACGTGAAGATCTGAGACCGTACAGTCAAGAGTTCCCTTACAAATCATAGCTCTCCACTGAAGCCTGGCAAAAGCCTTTTAACCACACTCCTACCAGCGGACGCAGATTGCGCTTTTGAAATGACTGTGAATTCAAGACATGGTGGTCTCCAACCGTCAATGGAACGTGGACACAAAATGGTTTCAGCAAAGAGACATAGTTCCTCATGAGCCCCCAGGGGCTCATGATGATCTATGTCTCTTTGCTGATCTATATTTGCAGTTGGGGTGTGTTTCATTTTTTTCTCAGCAGTAAAGGGGTTACGTTGGAGATAAAACCTTGACAGGGCTGGGAGTGGCGTAGGAAGATTTTAAAAGGTGGTGTGACCAGCTGTATGTAAGATCAAACTTTAGGAGGAAGTGAGTGAAAGGAGGACGTGTCCTGCCCTGCCCTGCCCTACCGGTTCGTAAGTAGGGCCCATGGGCTAGTTGCATGAGTGAGCTTAGTCCTGCGTCAGCCACCTAAGCGTGCAACTGACCCCTGCGCTTAGGAGAAAGAGGAAATATGACCCAAAGATACTCTAGCCATAAACTTTTCGGAGCGGGGAAAGTGTTCCTACGATAATAGATTGTGACTGCACACATGTACATGTCTACACAAACGCCACAGAAGAAAATTGATTTACAGCTAGGCAGGTGATCAGGCCTCGTTACCGACAATGAGAATGCGATAGAAAACAGCAGAATGCAAGTGTAGCAGTCCTCAAGGCCCTCTCGTGTGCAACAGGCACAAACCTTCATGGGACCTAGCAACAGCAGGGCTCTTTGAGAACATACGGCTCTTGGGTCATTCGGCTCATGTACGTCCCGGAACGGTGGAGAATATGTGATTTTTTTTTCACCGTCTGCGACAGACAAGTGCCTTTGTAAAGGCGTAGACTATGTCAGAAGCGAAAGTCCGACTGCCGACTGCTTATTTTATGATCGTGACGCAGGCATTGGGATCAGCGGGGGCCGAATCAATTGCGCGCCTATCAATCATTGTGAGGGTGTCAGTTTCAAAATAAAAACATTCAAAACCCGTCTCGATCAAGGCCTCGGCGCTGAGGGCGAGCACAGTCAAGTGTGAATAATATCCTCCCATATTGGCCCCGGGGATCTATATTACGCCTTGATCATAACTCTGGCAGATCCCTTCAGTTTAGGCCAGCGCGAGCGATCAGTCAGCCACAGGCACCAGACGCTGAATAGTTAGTGAAGGGCCACACAGCTGTATCTCTCACCCTGGAAATGACGATTCTTTAACCCTTTTAGCGCCAAGGTCCCATTTCTCAAATTTGGGAGATGTTGCCTAACGACTATGTACATTGAGTTGAAGGAGATGGCGTGACCATGATAATTCAACGATAGTGCCAGATGAGCTTGGCGCCTGAAGGTGCCAAGCTAATCTGGCTCTACCCTTGAATTATCATGGTCAAGCCATCTCCTGCTGTCAGTAGGGATCCGGAGCTAACGGTTAGACATTCTTTAAGTAATCCGCGCTTTGCTGCTGGGACACACGTAACACCCAAATGCAAGATGCATACTGATCATCACTGTTGAACCATCGCAGTTGTGGGGTTAGCAGAAGACCCTTGGGCCGACGTCGGCGCGAAGATCTTTTGCTTACTAGGGATCCGCCGCCTGTTGCATGAAACGTTTTCCCAGCCAGTAACTGCCAACCAACTGTTGCTCTGCGTCGCAGCGAGATTTGTTATTTTATTTTATTTTTTTTTTTTTTTTTTTTTTGCGTGGGACTTAGAACAGCTCAAAACAAAGTATCTGGGACTATGACAGGGATTCCACCCCCCCCCCCCCACCCATCAGTAAGTTTAAACTACTATCTATCTATCTATATCCCGTAGTCTTGCCGACCGTTGGGGCACCACTGATGACTTGGCAACCAGCTCGCTCCAATCCTCTCTGTTCTCTGCCATTCTCAGCTTCAGTCCTGTCCACTCTGAGATATTGTCCTCCCATCTTTTCCTCTGTCTTCCTCTCCTTCGTCCTCCTTGCACAGTGCCTTGCAGGATTGTTTTGGCAAGCCCTGCTGAACGCGTGACATGCCCATACCACTTCAGTTTGCGTTTTCTCACAATGGCTAATAAGTCTTCATAGGGCCCGATGGCTTGCCTGATTCTGCTTCCCACTTCCTCGTTTGTGATGTGATCTCTGTATGAGATGCCAAGCAGCCTTCGAAAACATCTCATTTCAGTGGCTTGTATCCTCCTTTCAAGGTCTGCTGTGATGGTCCATGACTCGCAGGCATACAAGAACACTGAGATGACTAAGGAGCGCATCAGTCTGATCTTGGAGCAGAGTGTGATGTTTCTGTCCTTCCATATGGTCTTCAATCTTGTCAGTGCTGTTGTTGTCTGCGCAATCCTGGACAGTATTTCTGGTTTTGATCCCTCATCTGTCACAATGGCTCCTAAGTATTTGAATTTCTTAACTGTTTCCAGTTTTTGGCCTCCAGCCATGATTTCAGTGCCAATGCCACTGGCGTTATTGGTCATCAGTTTGGTCTTCTCTGCACTGATTTCCATCCCATATGCAATGGCTGTACTATCCAGCTTTTCCACCAGCTGAGCTACCTCCTTCTCTGTTCCTGCAAGGCCATCAATGTCGTCCGCAAAGCGCAGGTTCGTGATTGTTCTGCCTCCAGTACTTACAGTTCCTTCATGATCTTTCAGAGCGTCCAGAGTTTAAACTACATCACCATACTATTCCTACCCCTGCTAGTCCCTTATCATCTTAGATGCCCTGATAATGGGACAATACACTGGAAATTAGTAGAATGACAGGGAGGTAGTGGCTATTGAAAATGACGTGTAATTTGACCCTGTGAGCCTCTTTGCTGGCTTCATAGTTAATTAAAACCCCCACTAGAACCACATGTACATCTTCAACCCTGATTGATCATATTTATGTGACAAATGATGATAAAATATCAAATGTACATGTTCCCTCCTTAGCTGTCAGTGACCATAACCCAGTATGTTGCACAGTCTCCATGAAACTAGACAAAGATAATAAAAAGAGACAAAAAACAATTAAATATCGTTCTTTCAAAACATTTAATAACGGCGACTTTCTGCGGGATCTGCGCAATACTCCTTTTAGGGACGTGTATAACCACACTTCTCCTGACAGTGCCCTGTCGTACTGGATGGATCTATTCCTTGGGGTCCTAAATAAGCATGCGCCCATACGAGAAAAACGAGTTAAGCACTCTACCCTGCCACCCTGGGTAACAGTAGATGTCAAACAGGCCATGTCATTTAGAGACAAACTTAAGAAAGAAAAACAGTTTGATGAATATAAGAAACAACGAAATCGTGTTAAATACTTAGTGAGAGCGTAAAAAAAAAAACCCTGTTCTTCCAGAAAATGATTAGGGACAAAAAAGATACAACATCGGTGTGGAAAGCCCTGAACGTTATAACAAAGGGTAAATCAGTCCCTGAAATACCACCCCATTTGTCAGCTGATATATTAAATAACCACTTCCTATCGACAGCTGAAACACTTGCTCAGTCAGCTGCAAGTAGTAACGCAGAGTACCAAGTTCCTAGTGTACTGGAAAAATACTGTGAGGCCCAAAATATACTGCAGACATTCATCATTCCTGATATTACCATCGCTGAAGTCGGCAAATTCATATCTAGCATGCCGAACAAAAAATCCACCGGGATGGATGGTATAGACAACAAAATTCTGAAAATGTCACTACCATATACGGTAGAGGCACTCACTTATATCTTTAACCTCTGTATAAAACACAACACGTTTCCAACTATTTTCAAAGAGGCCAAGGTAATTCCAATCCCTAAATCAAAAGATCTTGAAGATGTCAATAACTACCGTCCTATCTCACTTTTGGCGGCCCTGTCAAAGCCCCTTGAAAAACACATGCAAAAACACCTCCTCGATTTCTAGAAAAGGGCAATTTCATAAATATTCAACAGTCCGGCTTTAGACCGAAACACTCATGTCAGTCAGCACTGGCACACATTGTAGACAGCTGGCTGGAATCAATAAATAAAAACCTGATGTCTGGAGCTGTTTTCTTAGACCTACAAAAAGCATTTGATCTTGTCGACCATGACATTCTCGTAAAGAAGCTAGCAGCATACCATATAAGTGAAACTGCCCATAGCATTTTTTAGATCATACCTAAAAGACAGAAAACAAAAGGTATATACCCATGGAAAATACTCTAAACAAGGACAAGTTAACTACGGTGTCCCCCAGGGTTCGATCTTGGGACCTCTTCTATTTATAATATTCATTAATGATTTGCCTTTGCATATTACTAACACTGATGTTAATTGCAACCTGTTTGCGGACGATACGAGCCTCCATGTTTCGGGTAAAAAACAGCTGACATTAACATTAGCTTACAAAGTAGTCTCAGCGAGGTTTCCGACTGGTGTAGAGAGAATCATATGGTTCTTCATCCAGGAAAAACAAAGAGTATTTTAATCACTACACGACAAAAACACCAACGCCGACCACAGCCGTTACATTTACAACTGAACGCTAAACCTATAGAACAAGTCACAGAGCGTAAATTCTTGGGAATACACGTTGACGAACAATTATGTTGTGAGACGCATATAAATACAGTCTGTAAAACCATTGCTAAAACACTTTCCTGTTGTCCCAGCTTAGACAAGTAACGGATACACATACTCGTAAACTGTTTTTTTCATGCCCATATCAAGTCTCACGTTGATTATGTCTCCACAGTGTGGGACGGTTGTAGTGATGTTCACATGAACAGGTTAAACTCTATATATAAAAGAGCTGTCAAAATGATATGTACGCGGCCCATTCCTACCATAGACAAATTTAGACATCTAAACATTCTCGGCCTGCGTCAACAACTTAATTTCAACAAATGCATCCTCATGCACAAGATATTAAATAACATGACACCGCAGTATCTAACCACCAAATTTGTGCCACAGCAAGAACGCGAACGGTCCTCAAGGAACAATACTTTACCCCTACCTCTGCCTAGAATTGACCTCTTTTAAAACTAGTTTATCCTTTTCTGGACCGTTTGTATGGAACACTATTCCTGCACATTTGAAGACTATAGCCTCGCTTGGAATCTTTAAAACGAAACGTTTTGATTACCTGATGAGCCAAACATAACAACACTGGGCATTTAAACAAACCCTGATGGTTAATGCTTTCATGTAATATAATTATGCATTTATCTATATTGTTTGTGTGTGTGTGTGTGTGTGTGTGTGTGTGTGTGTGTGTGTGTGTGTGTGTGTGTGTGTGTGTGTGTGTGGTATAAGATGAATGTTAAGTGTTATTATTATTTTGTGTAATTTTTTTTAAATTTTATTGTTGCATGAAATAATATGTGTAAGTATAATTCTGTATTATTATTATTATCTTTTAATCTATTTTATGGTGTAGATGTTAGCAACGGCAAGTTTGTAAAATGACGATTTGTTTATGTCAAAACTTTTCACCGTTGATAAATAAAGTTTCATCATCATCATCATCACCCTATGACTGAGGGAGACGTGGTTATCCTGCAGAGAATAACGATGCTAACCTTCCAGAGACGTCATTTCTAGACGCGTGCAGTGAAGAGAGTAACACTTTTAACCTCACAGCCGCATTTCCCAAAATTTTGGAGGTGTTACCTAACCACTATCTACCTATTGCAGGAGATGGTTTGAGCATGATAATTCAAGGGTAGTGCCAGATTAGCTTGGCGCCTGCAGGCGCCAAGCTAAGCTGGCACTACCTTTGAATTATCATGGTCAATACATCTCCTGCTGTCGGGCATCGGGGCTAAGTGGGTTAACTCGATCTGTTAAACTTCGCCGAATACTAGGATTTATCAATGTTGTCTTGCCTAATCTAAGACGTTTCTGCCCTTCTTTTTACAATCCATGCGAGTAGGCACACGTACCAGAGGTTTTCCACCACTGTTTGAGCGTGCCAGAAGTAACTCTCCTGCCTACAAAGGAGAAGAAGAGCAGAAAAGTCTTCCATTTTACGACATTCAAACCTTATAATTCAAAGTTAGCCAATTTTGTAAGACATACTTATATAGGAGATATTGCCATCTGTTAACCCTTTACTGACTAGAGTAGGTCGCTTTAAGAGGGTCCGTACCTTGCACCTCTAAAATAAATTTCCCCGCCGAAAAAAAAACATGTCAGACGTCTGGTGGGGTTTTCACAGAGCAAGATACAGATCCACTCTTTAAAAAATAAAAAATAAAAAAAATAAAAATAAAAAAAAAGTTGCTGTAATACCCTCCTGTGTGTACTATTGTGTATTGCTGGAGATCTTGAACGTCGGTCTGGTCTTGCGACACAGGTTTAACCCCTTACAGGTACAGGAAACACGATCCAGCTGCAAGAGGCATAGATCCTAATGGGTCACCCGCAGTTGCCCTGACGCACTACAGCAGGAGATGGGTCGACCATGATAATTCAAGGGTAGTGCCAGATTAGCTTGGCGCCTGTCGGCGCCAAGCTAATCTGGCACTGCCCTTGAATTATCATGGTCGATCCATCTCCTGCAACAGGTGCATAGCCGTTATATGACACCTCCAAAATTTGGGAAATAAGTCCGTCGGGCTGAATGAGTTAACCGGCTGGGGCTTTTTGGTGCGAAATTAATAATAATAATAATAATAATAATAATAATAATAATAATAATAATACCGTTATTATATAGGCGCTTTTTCTCAATTTTTGGGTGAATCGACTCAAAGCGCCGCGAACTGAAACCTAACACGCACACTCACGTAACAGACACGGATTTACGCCATTTAAGACAAACACAATACAAGACAGACGAAGGGCCAGTTCAGCTACTGAAGTTACAGAGATTTTTGATCGCTTGTATTTGAAATTTGTAAAGTGGCCTGAAACCGGTACCAAAGTGTGTGTGGGGGGGGGGGGTGGGGGGTGGGAGTGGGGGGGGGGGGGGGTGGAAGAACCGGAGTACCCGGAGAAAGAACCCCCGACGGTCCGCCCAAATTAACGGTGACACTTACGAGAGGAGAAAAGTCCGACTCCGGAACCCGTTTTCGAACCTCGCACCTTTGGCATTGGTGGCAGGCGCCTTAACCACTGCGCCACGGACCGCCCCTTAACTGCCGGGGAACGTTGAAGGAAATCCATCTGCAAGAGACAACAACCCGCATGAGCCCCCGTTGTCGCGGGGCCTCGTGAGGATTTATGTCTCGTGTTAGTCGGTCGTGCGTTTTTTGTGCCTAGGTTGGCCACTGTTACTTCTTGTTTTTCACGCGAATGTCGGTCAGTGTACAGACGCGCATTTCGCGTCCGCTCAGTGGCAGCGAAGGGGTTAACCAAGACTGGCCAAACACTGAATCTGAGCCCACTGGCAGGGAAAGGGTTAAACACCACGCACTATAAACTTTGCAAACGCTAAGTATCAGGTTCACGACCCGTGTAGATATTCTATACTAAACGCGTGCGGGCAAAAGTTTGAAAACAGTAATTAAGTAAATGACGGGCTGTGTGAATGGTTGACCTCTTAAAAACAGCCGTCACCAAGCTAATTCAGTTTGACTCTTAACCCTTTCACTGCCAAGAGAAAATGAACGCGATTCAACCGCAAGAGGCATAGATCCTCATGTGCCCCCGGCGGCTGCGGGGGCTCGTGATGATCCATGTCTCTTGCTGTGACCACTTTGTTCTCTCGGGTCAGATACGGCTTTTAGTCGTTGAGTGCACCAAGATTCAAAAACAAAAAGGTAGGTCTACACACAGTGACTGTAAGTACAGTGGCAGGGAAGGGGTTCAGTAAATGGCTGTGCGTATAGTTTACCGGCCTCTTAAAAAACAGCAGTCACCAAGCTAGGTAAGTTGGCTCTTAATTGTGCTTACTTGAAACGGTAATTACAAAGCAATCCAGACCAAAAAGGTGACTGCCAAGCGTGTAAAATGCAAAGAAGTATCCAACGGAGAAAGAAACACGCTTAGAAAAGACGGGTACAACACAATTTATTCAATTTATTGTGTTGTACCCGTCTTTTCTAAGCGTGTTTCTTTCTCCGTTGGGTACTTCTTTGGTAATTACAAAGGTTGCCAAAGACAGAGTGAACGTCCGAGACCCTGAAAACAGTGATTACACCATCGTCTTGTATTGTTATTCCACTGAAGCGCTTTGAAAACTGTAGTCATGTTCTGTTAGCCACTGTAATCATGTTCTTTTAACCACAGCCCACGATATTATATCAGAAGGATCAGTCAATCCTATTCAGAGTTGTTGGTTGTTTTTTTTTTTTTTTTTTTTTTTTCTTCGAGAGTCCGCACTCAGTTGCGTCCATAATTAAACACATAAATTACGGAGAAAAAAAAAATCGAATTGCACACAGAGCAGCTAAACATAGTATACCCTTTGCATTCAAACATAGACACCCACTTGTGACGTTTGCGATCAGCGGAACGTCGTTGCAAGTAAAAAAAAATAAAAGCGATCTACTCCAGGCAGTAAAGAGTTAATAGACCGGAACATTCTTCTTTACATAATGTTTTTTTTAGATGTTTTGCAATAATGCTGGACAATAGGGCTAAATTAACTCTTAAAGTCCCAGAACTAAATGACTTCCATTCTATAGAATGGGAGTCCTTTAGTACTGGGACTTTAAGAGTTATTGTGAAATTTGGATGCCCTAAAATGAAAGCCTTTTCTGCTCTTCTGCTTCTTTGTACACAGAAGAGTTCCTTCCGTTACGCTCAAAAGGCAGTGTGAAACCTCTGTAACGCGTGCCTACTCGTATGGATTGTAAAAAAAAAAGGGTGGAAACTCGCCGATACAGCGGGTTATCAATGTTGTCTTGCTGAGGGAAGACAACGTTGATAACCTTATTGTATCGGCGGGTTTTGCAATTAAAGCAGATCGCTTTCACCATGTAGATACGCAAGACAAATTACATACATTCGTATGTACATCATGAACAACACTTATGACGAAAAACTATGACGTGTGATCAATAGGCTACATTTTCTCATCGAAAAGGCAGCTGTGTATGCAAATTCGTGACGAGTGATTGTAAATGGATATTTTGCATGAAAAGTAGGCGAAGAAGCAAAACAAACAAACAAACAAACAACGAACAAACAAACATACAAACAGCGCCTGTAAGGTGTTCCGCATGGGCGTATTCTGATCAAGTGGTATAAATATTGACTCGTGCAGCATTCCTCTCCCGTCACTACAGACGTGGGATCAGTTGCATGCGGAGTGCGCTTAGTTCTGCGCCAGCCGCCAAGCACCTTTTGGCGGCTGGCGCAGGACTAAGCTCACCCATGCAACTGGCCCGTGTTCCTTAAAGCGCTATCAATTACCAGGCAGATCGATTAGCCGCCACAGGGTCAGCCCTAATGACACAGACACGTCATTCACACAATAGTGCATTCCATCAGCAAAAAAATCACATATGCAGGGGCTCATGAAAATCTATGACCTGCGAGCAGACCGGTATCGGCGCCTGAGAATCTGTGACTCTTATTGGCAGAGCAGTATTATATCCACACCACTAGTGTTGAGACTGAGCGGCTGGGTCTAACTCTGATGTCAGTAGTCGCAATGGCAGACTGATCAACAACGGTTGCTGACGTTTAACGACAACCGTCATCCGGTCTGCTTCCCTCGGTTTGCCAGACGCACACACTGCCGGCATTCCTTATTGTGTGAACTGCTGTGACAGTAGGGGATTTATGCACTGACCAGTGGCCCTTCCTACTGATAATATCAGCTTAACCCTTTGAGAGTCGGTAGCGGTTTTTGTCAACTCGTGATGATTCCTTTCGGGATCATCGCGACAAAAACCGCTACCGACACGCAAAGGGTTAATTGTTTACCTGTCTCCATCAGCCGGAAGAGACCATATGGTTAACTCGTTCAAGGCGTCCCGCATCAATAGCTACGAAAGTGTCGTTTAGGCGTTGCAACGCTCTACGACACTTTCGCAGCTATTAGTGCGGGAGCCCTTGAATGAGTCAACGTATCAGCCTTGATCTAGTGAAGAGAGAGAGAGAGAGAGAGAGAGAGAGAGAGAGAGAGAGAGAGAGAGAGAGAGAGAGAGAGAGAGAGAGAGAGAGAGAGAGACAGAGAGAGACAGAGAGAGACAGAACAATGAACAATGAACAATGAACCTTTATTTTATAACGGTAAAAATATTTGGTAACAGGACCAATTTTCAAACTTGCCGTTACTACCATTAAGCTAAGAACTACCATTGAACACTATCACAAACAAAACAACAGTTTCACACGAAAGTAAATAAAAGCTCACAGGCACAAAACACTCTCTACATCACACACACACATTTTACACCACACACATGCACACAAAAACACACGCACATACTGCAACACACGCAAACACACACACACACACACACACACACACACACACACACACACACACACACACACACACACACACACCGCACAAACACACTACACAACACGCATACACACACTCACACGACCCCCCCCCCCCCTCTCCCCCAGAGGAACAATGAGGTGCAATTTTCCTAGAAAGAGAGAGAGAGAAAAAAAAAAATACAGTTCACAGTCATACAACGCACATACAAATATTAACCCAAATATACATGCATGTAAAAACAAGAAAATTGAAAGAAATACAGAATCAAGCCTAACGACAAATGAAACTATATACATGTATACCACACACATATGACTATGCACACATACGCACAAACACAAACATGTATACTCACGCGCGCACTCACACATACACATGCACTCATGCATACACACGCATGCATACACACACACGCACGCACACACACACACACACACACACACACACACATTATGTAAATGAAAAGAAAATGCATGCAAAGAACATCGAAACACCCAAAGTTCAAAAGGCGGGAAATCAAAATGCACATAATAGACCAAAAAAAAAAAAAAAAAAAGAAAAAGTAAATTTGAAAAAAAAGAGAAAAAAAAAAAAAATAAAAAAAAATTAACACAAACTTTCTATCAACGTCCCCACTGTGACATTCTGTCACCTTCCCTCCTCCCTCCCCATGATAACTAGTACTTGCACAAACTGTTTGTCTCCCTCGACTTCGCTGATCAACAATAGTCACTCGAGTGAGACAGCAGGTGAGGTACGTCACTGCATGAAGTCATAGCTATTATAAGCATTAATGTGAACGAATGACTAAATATGGCACACACAATATAAAGCATTTGCACGATTCACACGCACTCACATACGCTCGCACTCACGCAACCACGTGCACTCACGTATAGACAGAATGCTACCACTCGCCTAGAGCAGTGTACAGCGTTAAACGCAGTCCACAGACTCAGTGATCACAAAGCTGCGAACGTTGAACCAGTGGATGCGCTAGAGGCGCCGACATGATCAAGGATGTCTTATAAACATGACTTGAGGTGCTTGAAGAGGCTAATCTTGAAGGACGACAGGGTTTGCGCACATCTTATGTTAAGTAGCAAAGAATTCCATAATGAGCTTCCTGCAAAAGACAGGCTTGATTTGACATCTTCACATACGCTCGCACTCACGCAACCACGTGCACACACGTACAGACAGAATGCTACCACTCGCCTAGAGCAGTGTACAGCGTTAAACGCAGTCCACAGACTGATGTCAATACGTGAGCGGGGAGCTCGATATTGTGGGCCAAATCTAGAAACGTCAGACACATGTTCCGAAAAGAAAGTGCTAAGGTACGCTGGACATGACTGTTTATGCAACTTAAACATGAAGACACCCTTGTTGAAAATAAAGTGTTGCTTCAGGATGTCCAGTGACACGAGTTTTTGATCAGCTGAGAGATAGGGAGCCGGAAGTATTAATTTGGCAGCTCTCCGATGTAGGGAGTTTAGCCTCTTCAGATGCACTTCGCTTGAGCCATCCCACGGCACTGTTGATGCATAGTCGATGTGAGATTTGATATGAGCGTTGTAGAATATTGTACGAGTGGCAACGTCAGTGATGAATTTAAGCTTAGACAGCATGTACAGATTCTTAGAGACACGTTTACAGACGGTGTTTATGTGGGGCTGCCACTTTAGTTGATCGTCTATAGTCACTCCCAGCAATTTATGCTGCGCGACCTGTTCTATGACGTTGTCATTGAGAGACAAGCTGAGAGAAAGCGGTTTAAGTTGATGCTTCCGGCCGCGTGTAGCAATTACCATGTCTTTTGTTTTGACTGGATTAAGTGCCATCGCGTTGGTCTCACACCACTCAGAAACTTCTTGCAAACTCTGTTGTAGCCGTGCATTAATGGTAACTAAGTCTTTAGCGGGTGTGTGGAGAGTTGTGTCGTCGGCAAACATGTCGCACATTATCTCAGGGCTGCTGAGACAAAGCGGCAAGTCGTTAATAAATAAACAAAACAGTAGCGGCCCAAGGACAGAGCCCTGAGGCACTCCATGTTTGACAATGCCTGGTGACGAATAGGTACCGTTTAATAACACCCGTTGATGTCTGTTGCTTAGGTAAGATCGAAAAAATGATACGGTGCTTGAACCACAAAAATATTTTTCAACCTTCTTAATCAGGATTTCGTGGTTAACTAGGTCAAAAGCTTTTTTAAAGTCCAGAAACACGGCTCCTGTAATTTCTGATTTATTCAATGACGTCAGCCATGTATCTACTAGTCTTGTTAGCGCTATATGGCAGGAATTTTTCGAACGGAAACCTGACTGAAAAACATGAAGTAGTTCTCTGTCCTCTAGATATTTGTACAAGTGCTTGTGGATATGCCTCTCGAGCGGCTTTGAAAGTGTTGACAAACGTGAAATCGGCCTATAGTTATTTACATCTTCCAGGTCTTTAGACTTTGGTAACGGCACTACCTTGGCTTGTTTGAATTCTTGCCGAAACGTGTTGTGCTCAATGCACAAGTTGTAGATATAGGTAAGGGATTTCACAACGTAAGGGAGGGCAATTTTCAGAATCTTGGGACTGATTTCAAATGGCTCCGAGGACTTTTTGCTTTTCATTGACATGATTAGCTTACCAACCTCATGCACAGCCAATGTAGGAATAGTGAAAGGGGATTTGCCAGCTGTCCTTTGTTCACAGAAGCTCAGCAAACTCTCGGGGCATGTATAGGGGTGGTGGTTTGTGCCCGAGGGGATTATGGAGTCGACAACAGAGAGAAAATGGTTGTTAAAGGTGTTAGCATTGAGATTGGCAGGGGTTACTGGTGATTTCTTACTACTACCTCTGGTAACAAGGTTTACTGCACGCCAGAGGGAAGATGTATCTTTTTTCTCCTTGATCATACGATCACAAAGCGATTTCTTCGCCTGAAGAACCAGTGTCTTTACCCGATTTCGCTGCTTTTTATATTCCTGAAAACGTTTTTGTTCTCTCAGCTCGTCTCGCAAAGACATGGCTTGAAAAATATCTTGAGTTAGCCATGGGGGCAGAGTTTGATTTTTTACTCTTCTCTTTCGCAGCGGGGCATGTCTGTCTAGCACACTACTGAACAGTTTGTACCAGACAGACAAAGTTTTTTTCTGGGTCAGTTTCGTTATATACGGTTTGAAACTGAGTGTTGTGAAGATCAGCTAGAAAAGCTGCCTCATCAAAACGTTTGAAAGAGCGAAACGTTATAGTAGTGTGTCCATGGTTTTTTCCGCACCGGGAGTTTTGATGACCACGCGCAGACAACGGGATAATGGTCACTAATACTGGGATCAGCGACACTACAGAACTATTTCTCGTGTTTTTCCTATTATTGTCGAAAAATAGAGTTTTTAGATAGGGTGGGGCTTTTCCGTGCATGATCTTGTGCAGTAGAACACAGCGATGAAATTCAAACTGTTTATTCAATGTTAGTAACTTGAGATATTTTATTTTGTCATCAGTCGAAGTAGGACCGGGAAGTATTAATTTAATGCCCCGACGATTCAAGGAATTAACATTTTTCATGTGAACTTCGCTGCATCCACCCCAGACGGTAGAACTGTAGTCACAATGCGTTTTAATATGCGCATAAAAAAAGAGTTTACGGATATCAGTATTAACTATATGGCGTAGTTTTGATAACAGGAACTGATTTTTGGAGATTGTTTTGCATATAGAGTCAGTATGCGGTTCCCAGCTTAATTGGTTGTCCACTATAACGCCTAATAAGCTATGTCTAGTTACTTGTTCTACATGCTGGCTACCTAAGGGAGAGAGAGAGAGAGTGAGAGAGAGAGAGAGAGAGAGAGAGAGAGAGAGAGAGAGAGAGAGAGAGAGAGAGAGAGAGAGAGAGAGAGAGAGAGAGAGAGAGAGAGAGAGAGAGAGCTGAGATGAAATGAAACTTTATTTTTCAAGGATAAATGATTAGGTACATTCAATGACTTTTTTTAACCAGAGAGAGAGAGAGAGAGAGAGAGAGAGAGAGAGAGAGAGAGAGAGAGAGAGAGAGAGAGAGAGAGAGAGAGAGAGAGAGAGAGAGTGAGAGACAGAGAGAGACAGAGACAGAGAGACAGAGAGACAGAGAGACAGAGACAGAGAGACAGAGACAGAGACAGAGAGACAGAGACAGAGTCAGAGAGAGAGAGAGAGTATTCATAGAAGATGGGAGTGGAGGTGGCGTGGGGGCAAGAATCGAAAAAACGCCACTGAATAACGAATCACGATCACGATTCCCCCCTCCCCCTGGGATCCCCCCCCCCCCCTCACTCCCATCTTCTATGAATACTTATACCGTTTCTACCAAAATATTGCCAAGTCCGGAGTCTCGCATGACAGTTATCCCCTAGTACTGCCCCGTAATGACAGGGGCAATGGACAACGACAATAATAATATGCCGATGACGATGACGATGACGATAATGATGATGATAGAGAAACATTGATAATAATTGTATCAAACCTGTTGTATAGTGTTTCCGATGATGTGCCAAAAAATCCGCTTTTTTTTTCCTCGTCAGTGTATTAACAGACGGACCCTTAATTATGGTCGAACATACAATTCATGGACTATGATAGGTCAAGTGAGGTGCCCAAGTCAATTTGGCACCGACCTTGAACCATCATTGTCCATCCGTCTCCTGTTGTAGTGAGAGAGTGCCAAATGGGTTAAATGTGTATGCTGCCCAGGAAGCAAAAGTCCCTCTGGACGAAGTCGGCCGGAGTGTCCTTTGCTTTCTGAGTGACGTGCATGATTAGTTTACCTGGAGTGAGAAAGGCGAAGACGTGCGGGGGACGCTGCGCCTGTATCTGTCAGTGGGTGCGTAGTCTCCTTACACCTGGCTAGGTGCAACGTCCTGAACCGCTCCAAGCTCGTCACCAAACTCTTGTGAATTGTTGGCTCCGGTGTGCACGGGTGGACGTACTGAAAGATTGTATAAAACAACCCACGACTTGTGTAAGTCAGTGCAGTCCAAAGTCTTTCGACTTTTCTCCCTGATAATGGCCCAGGCCAATGCACTGACATTTACGGACATGTTCATAGGTTACCACAGCATAGCGGAACCGATCCAAAAAATAAAAACAAGATGGAATGAACCATAACCCACAAAGTCCCTTCTATATGAGAGAGTGTCTGCGTGGTGACGGAGTTGCTCTTTTACGTCACCGCCACTGTCTGACTTTCTCTAGAAGTAAAGTTTTTTTTTAAAGTGTTTTAATTCTTTTCTGAAAAGAATTATTTTTTACTAAAGAAGTTGAAAAGATACAAAGCTGTCTAACGAACTCATCCAATGTCTTTCTCCAACTAGCTATATGCAAAAGTTCAAGTAAATATGACATAAAATTACGGACTCTAATCTGGGTCAACCGACTTCCTATAAACGGTTGTTTGTGTCTTCAATGCGACATTCATTTACAATATGCTCTGAGGCTCTCTTAGCCACCCACTTAAGAAAGTATTTCGCCACGTTTCAAGCCTGTGTATACAGACATAATAGGAGATTCTCTTGTTTACATACAAGCGCACACACATACGCACATAGTACATACATACGCACGTACGGCGCTTCGCGCCAAATTTACGTTCAGCAGCGAGGTTAGCGTAACTAGACAAGACGTAATTTTTATTTTGTTACTTCAATTGTTAGAGGTTTAGCCTGCCCGCCTTTGACATCATGGACATGCTATTAAATTCGCCTCACCGCGACCCGTCCTAAAAAGTCCCTTCTATAAATATAAGGGGCTTAAAAAGAGAGACTGAAAAAACGTCGTGTGTCCGACTCCTGACTTCACAACACTTACGGACCGTGTATGGAATGCTTGATGTCATTGACAGACCGGTTTTTTGTTGTTGTCAGAACTGTATAACCCAGCGTAAATTGGCGCTGTAGTGTCCACGTGGCCGCAGACAATATGCCACTAATTGTCGCTCCTCTCCGGGATCCCTCTTACAGCGCGCGCAAGTGGTCATCTGAACAAACCTTGCTGGGGGATTTGGCCTGCTGTTTGTCTGGTATCGAGCTGTCCCCCATGGCGACGATGTCTCATTAACTCCACCAAAGATCTTGTATCAGGAGTATCTCTGGCTACACACAACACTGTCTTCATGTTCGCCGCCAGTGCGATATCCCACCGGTATTCACGGCGTAGTTTGTTTCCATACCACAAAGATCGTAAACCGACATTTTTGTGTCCTGTAGCCCAACTAATCGAACACCGACGGTCACTCACTGGCGAAAACCTTATCGCTCCACTCGCAACAGGTATACATTCTAACGAGCTCGTGCGGCTACAGGGGCTAATATGGATGTATGCTTGTTGGAGTCGAGGATCGGTCACCAGAACTTTCTCAGAGGAACTAATCCCGGCGGGGTTAGCTCTTCGGCTGCCCTTGTACGAGGGTAATTACTACCTATGGTTACTGGATCGTTGACAACAATACGAAGTGTGTAACAGCGTACTCGCTGACCACGAATCTCAGTGAATTCGCCACTGACCTCAGTGCCAAAACCGTTACCGGTCATGCACACCTTTTAAGCTCTGCAGTCACTGCTGAGGAAGACTGAACGCGGATCATTTGTAAGTGGCATAGATCCTCATGAGTCCCCGCAATTACGGGGGCTCATGAGGATCTATGCCTCTTGCTGTGACCACTTTGTATCCATGTGTTTTGGACGGCTGGGGATCTTAGACGCGGAATACACAATGATTTCAAAAGCACCATCTGCGTCCTCTGGCAGGGACTGAAGAGGTTAACGGACATTTTACGAAAACGCAAAAAAAGTCGAAGTGACTAATTCTTTTCCCTTTCCTGCCGATGGTTATGCAGTGGTCGCAACCATCGGGTTTAGTCAGCAGTCCGGATGCAGCAGTATCCCCAGACTGTTCCCTCATTTTTGTGTGTGCAAAATTAGTTTTGTTTACCGTTTAAATGGGGACTATTCAGTGATGCAAAGTCTGATGTGGAAGGGGGGTGGGGGTTAGGGAATGAAGCAGAGGCAAGGATCCCGATAGGGTTAATGTCCTAGTGAAAACAATCACAAACGGTGCGCAGCTAATTAACCCCTTCCTTGCTAACGGACGTACATTTTTGTTTCTGAAATCTGTCTTCACCGATCGACCGAAAAGCCACAACTGTCCAAAGAACACTTGACACTAAGTGGTCTCAGCAAGAGGGGTGGGGGGGGGGGGGGGGGGGGGTCATGAGGGTACCGTGCCTCTTGCAGTTAGATCGCGTTCACCTTTTCTCGGCATGGAAGGGGTTAACAAAGGCGCTTGTGATGACAGATTGAGAAGAGTGAAATGAAGCCAAATGAGGGAAGCTGATTAACCCATTCAGCCCTGACGCACGGCAGCAGGAGATGGGTCGACCATGATCATTCAAGGGTAGTGCCAGATTAGCTTGGCGCCTGTCGGCGCCAAGCTAATCTGGCACTGCCCTTGAATGATCATGGTTGATTCATCTCCTGCAACTGGTGCATAGTCATGAGATGACGCCTCCAAAATTTGGGAAATACGGCCGTCGGGCTGAATGAGTTAATAAAGCAACAGTTGAGTGAAAAACAGCTCTAGATAAAGGGAGTGAAAAACAGCTCTAGATAAAGGGGGTGAAAAACAGCTCTAGATAAAGGGAGTGAAAAACAGCTCTAGATAAAGGGAGTGAAAAACAGCTCCAGGTAAAGGGAGTGAAAAACAGCTCTAGATAAAGGGGGTGAAAAACAGCTCTAGATAAAGGGAGTGAAAAACAGCTCTAGATAAAGGGAGTGAAAAACAGCTATAGATAAAGGGAGTGAAAAACAGCTCTAGATAAAGGGAGTGAAAAACAGCTCTAGATAAAGGGAGTGAAAAACAGCTCCAGATAAAGGGAGTGAAAAACAGCTCCAGATAAAGGGAGTGAAAAACAGCTCCAGATAAAAGGAGTGAAAAACAGCTCCAGATAAAGGGAGTGAAAAACAGCTCTAGATAAAGGGAGTGAAAAACAGCTCTAGATAAAGGGAGTGAAAAACAGCTCTAGATAAAGGGAGTGAAAAACAGCTCCAGATAAAGGTGCATAGTAAAAGGAGACGCACCTGCAAACCACTTGCACAACGGACCGCGAAGCAGACAAAGTCCGGTAAATAATAATAAAATACCTTTTGAAACAAAGACGACTCACCATTTCCTGAACGCCATTGCAGTTGGTTTTGATCCTCGCAACAATACTATCTGCAGGAGAGTGACGTATTCGGGATTAGACAGGGTCATAAACTTGAATTCAGCCAATTTTGTTTGTTGATTTGTTTCAAGCTGATCCTTGGGGCTGTGCAATTGGCCGTGAACTGCACTTCACTTGGTTGTGTAAGTATACTGACGAGCAAAAGAAATGCGACATTTTTGGATTTCAAAAACGTCGCATTTCTTTTGTTCGTCAGTATATACGGACGGGACCATACTGAACGCTCATTGTGACCGCTAGTTGTCCGGCTGGCACATAATATAACTCCTTGTGCCCGAGTTACGAAATCCCCACATTTTGGAATTATCCTCTGAGGACTACATTTCAGTTCAGGAGACAGATGGATCATGATAGTTCAAGGGCGGTGGCACAATAGCTTGGCGCCTATAGGCGCCAAGCTATTCTGCCACCACCCTTGAACTATCATGGGCTAGCCATTGATCTTGCTGTGGTGGGTCGCGGGCAGAATGAGTTAACTCCGTCTGGACGTTTCGATTTCTGAGCCAGCGCAGCAATCACGCTGTAGTATGTACACATTCGTTTAATGGGTGCCGATTTAAGGTTGGTTGGTTAGTTCGGAGTTTAACGGTCCACGGCACCGTAGTGGAATTAGACGGCCCTGATGGCCGGGTTATAGGGGGACAGGGAAATCTATTGCCCATTAATTACGGTCTGAACACTGATCAACTCAGGCTCACTGCGACTGTGCCACTTTGATTTACCAGGACCTTTCAACGGACATGCTATTGAACAAGCCCGTTCTTTTTTTATCCCTGGATTGCGAGTCCAGCTACCGGGGCTGGGACGGGAACTCGAACCCAAGACCCGGCGATTCCGTTCGCTCTCTTTCGCTCCGACGCTTAACTTATTACATCCTGAGGTTGATTTTGTAACATTTGCTTATTGTGTCCTATGAACGCTACATTACAGATTACATTACAGATCAACTGTTTTAGTTCAAGGATGGTGACAGAATAGCTTGGCGCCTCAGGCGCCAAGCTATTCTGGCACCACCCTTGAACAATCAGTCAAATGTACTTCAGACAGTGGGTTAATCGCCCGAGCTATTTCAGACTCTTGAATCCAGATTTAACGACATTTCCCTGATTAAGTGACTAAAAGAACTTGTGTGGAAAGCTTCAAGACTGCACGAAACGAACATTGAACTAAAGCAGTGCCCTTTTGGACTGGCATGGACTGAGGATCAGTATGGTCCGAACGAGCGAACTCGTCAGCTACCGCAGGTGCGTGTATACTGAACGCCGGATAATAGGGGCACTGGGACGGGGTAGGGCACAAGGAGAGTAAAATCGTTTTCTCATTCCGATGCAATAGTCGCACTTGATCTCAACCGATGCCAAGCGATTTGGGACCAAGCACAGATTTAGCGGCCGCGCGGCCGCAGCGTTGCAAGTTGTTGGGGCCAGTTGCATGGAGTGATTTTAGTACTGCGCCAGTCACTAAGCAAGGTGCTCCGCTGTCGCGGAGCACCTTGCTTAGTGGCTGGCGCAGGACTGAGCAGTTATAGCGGAGCACCTCGTGGCTGGCGCACTAAGCTCACTGGTGCATATGAACCCTCTGTTTCTGTCTGTGGGTGGTTGGTTGGTTAGTTCGGGGTTTAACGTCCACGGCACTGAAGTGATAATGGACGGCCCTGACGGGCGGATTTATTGGGGACAGGAAAATCTATTTCCTGTGGAGTACGACCTGAACACTGATCAATTCAGGCGCACTGTGACTGTTGCACTTTGATTTACCAGGACCTTTCAACGGACATGCTATGGAACAAGCCCGTCCTTTCCCCCTGGATTGTATGTCTGTAGGTTGCATGTAGAGTGCTTAAATAGCACATGTTAAATTCGGTGCCTCAGCAGCTTCCGTGCTTAGTAAAGCTCTTGCTTAGTGCGCGAGTGTGTTCGGTTGCATCATTAGTGGAGCGACTTAGCGACGTACGTACCTCTGATCGAGTTCTGAGCGAGCAGAGATAGGTTATTTATAACGTCAGGTGGGGTTCTTCATAGATTATATTAGAATAGGCCATTAAAAACGCACGGTTTTCGTTTCTTCTGACCTTACGGAAACAAAATAGAGAAAGGACGCGGGTAATCTGAAATGGCGCACGAAACAAAGAAGACGGTGAGAGAAAGAATTACTAATTCTTCCGATCTTGAGATTCGAGCGCTGATAGAGCAATTGGCTGAGCATAAGGACGTTTTGTTTGAAAGCCTGCGTGGTTCGGTCGTGACGGCGAAAAAAAAAGAGGCCTTAGTATGGTTGGCCATTACCATTGCAGATCATTGCAGTGAATGCTATTGGTGGTTTCGGCAGGACGAAGAAACAAGTAAGGACGAAATGGTCCGTACACTTTGTAAGAGTGTAAGAAACCCACCGACGGGCGGCGGAGATTTGTACACCCGTAGACTGACTGGACCTCCAGGGCACACATTGACACGAGAAGCATAGACGTAAATGATCCAGGCGTTGAGCCTTCTCAGTGAGCCCTGAAGTCTTCGTGGGAACATGAAGATCTAGGTCGCTTGCAGCAGATGGTTTGTCGTGATGGAGTCCCCTGTGACCCAGTCACTATGAAACATTCGCAGGGTCGTGCTTGAGAGACTGGCCCTATACATGCTCGATCGAGTGCCTGTGCGGTGCAGCCAGCAGAAACGACTTGCATTATGTCTCAGACATATTTTTATTGGCTCTTGCTATCGAATTTACCAGGCTCTGAGATTCGCGCGGCTCAGGCGGGGCGTGCATAACTTTGACCCATTCACTGTCGAGAAAAAATAAACACCACACAATTGCGGGGGCTCGTGAGGATCTATGCCTCTTGCTGACACCACTTTGTGTCCAATGTTCATGGGACGTCTTGAGCTCTTTAGCTTTGAATGTACACAGATGGACGTACAATGTACCATCAGTGGCAGTGAAGGGGTTAATAACACACGAAAGCTTGTGACAGCGGAGGCGGCGCGTAAGCAAATTTTCATGACTGTAGCATAAAAGACATCTATATCGAGTTTAACTCTTTGTATCCGGCCCCAACGCCCTATAGCAGGAGATGGACCAACCATGATAACTCAAGGGTAGTGCCAGATTATCTTGGCGCCATCCGGTTAGTCCATCTCCTGCAACTGGTGCACATAGTTGTTAGATGACACTGACCTCCAAAATGTGGGAAATTAGACCGGAAAGGGGGGGGGGGGGGTAACTGAATCGGTTAATGTCCACAGCATTTTGATTATCGTCCCTGGGTGCATTACTTGTAAGTATATTAACCCCTTTACTGCCGAGAAATAAAATGAACACCACACACCTGTGCAAGAGGTATAGATCTATGCCTCTTGCTGAAACCGCTTTTTGTCCGTCGTTCATGGGACGGCTGGAGTTCTTTCGCGTTCAGCTGACACAGGTTAAAGACGTACAAAGTACGATCAGTGTCCCTGAAGGGCTTAACACTGCCTTTGCGTGTGTTTAATGACTCTCATGCTGAGTCTGGTAGCAAACAAAGAGACAGAGTCACATAAACCTATGTACAGATAATGTCATTGTTTCACCAGTTTCGAACATTTCACACCCCCCCCCCCTCCCCCGCCCTACCCTCTCCTGAACTCTCCAACCCGGCCGGTGTCCCCACTTAAAAAAAAGAACAAGATGGGATGAACCATAACCCACAAAGTCCCTTCTACATGAGAGCTGTCCTCGCTGTCAAGGGTCTCTACCTTTTGTCTTTGACCTGATTCTGATGTTGAAAGATCTCCTTTAGAAAAAGCCTCGCGGATCTGCCAATGCGCCACAGTAAAGGGGCGCAGTGCATACCGACGCGTCATTGGTTTGTCGAAAGTCATTTGTCATGCCGTATTTTTTTGTTTTTACGGAATTTTATATTTTACGTGATGTGAGTTTCACTTTCGATTCAAGACGAGAAAATGTTGACAAAACTAGAATTTCACGGTACGATTTCAGTCTCGCTATAATCTGTGTGAAATCAGATTGACTTTACCTGGCTACATGCTGTACTAAGTACACCTGCACACTATTCTGAAAGCGCGTCGATGTGTATGTGTGTCTGTGTGCGTGTGCGTGCGCGTGATTGCGAGCGCGCTCCAAACACCTCCAAGAGGCATAGATCATCATGCGCCCGGAAGGGCGGATGAGGATCTATGCCTCTTGGAGATGCACGCATGTGTGTGTGTGAGAGAGGGACCGCGTGCTAGAGAGAAAATTACGTCATATTTAGAGAATTGCGTCAATGTCTGCGTGGTGATGAAGTTGCTTCTTTTGTGTCACCGCCATTGTCTGACTTTCTTCAGAAGTCAAGGTTTTTTTCCCTTTTCATTTTTTTTTTCTGAAAAGAATTAATTTCTACTGATGAAGTTAAAATGGTACAAAGCTGGCTAACGAACTCATCCAATGTCTTTATCCAGGCTAGCTCTATTCAAAACTTCAAGTAAATATGATAAAAATCACGGACTCTAATCTGGGTCAACCGACTTTCTATAAACTGTCTTTTATGTCCTCAAGGAGACATCTCCTTACAATATGCTCGGAGGCTGTCTTGCCACCTCTTGAAGAAAGTATTTCGTCAGTCCGCCAGTTTCAAGCTTGTGCGTACAGCAGTATCGGAGATTGTCTTGTTTACACACACACACACACACACACACACACACACACACACACACACACACACACACACACACACACACACACACACACACACACACACACACACACACACACACACACACACACACATACATACATACATACATACATACGCACATACGGCGCTTCGCGCCAAATGTACGTTCAGCAGCGAGGTTTGCGTATCTAGACATGACGTAATTTTAAAGTCCCTTTTGTTTATAGAAGGGACTTTTTTTTTAGGACATGTCGCGGTGGGGCGAATTTAGTAGCATGTCCATTATGTCAAAGGCGGGCAGGCCCAAACCTCTCACAATTGAAGAAACAAGATAAAAATTACGTCATGTCTAGTTACGCTAACCTCCCTGCTGAACGTACATTTGGCGCGTATGTGCGAATGTATTATGCGTATGTATGTATGTGCGTTTATATATGTGTGTGTGTGTTTGTGTGTGTGTGTAAACAAGAGAATCTCCGATATTTCTGTACACACAAGCTTGAATCTTGGTGAAATACTTTCTTAAAGCGGTGGCTAAGAGAGCGTCCGAGCATATTGTAATTGAATGTCTCATTTAAGACATAAACAACCGTTTATAGGAAGTCGGTTGACCCAGATTAGAGTCCCTAATTTTTGTCATATTTACTTGAAAATTTGGATATAGCAAGTTTGGATAAAGACATTGAATGAGTTCGTTAGACACCTTTGTATCCTTTCAATTTCTTTAGTAAAAATTAATTCTTTTCAGAAAAAAATTAAAACAGTAAACTGAACCTTGACTTCTAGAGAAAGTCAGACAGTGCCGGTGACGTAAAAGAGGCAACTCCGTCACCACGCAGACATTGACATAATACTCTAAATATGACGTCATTCTCTGCCGCGCGTGCGTCTCTCTCTCTCTCTCTCTCTCTCTCTCTCTCTCTCTCTCTCTCTCTCTCTCTCTCTCTCTCTCTCTCTCTCTCTCTCTCTGCATGTATGTATTGTGTGTGTGTGTGTGTGTGTGTGTGTGTGTGTGTGTGTGTGTGTGTGTGTGTGTGTGTTTTGTGCTTGTGCTTGTGCTTGTGTTTATGAATGTAAGTATGAAGATTTATACCTTTACAATTGTGTGTATGTGTGAGATTTTCTATGTTTATTTCCGCTTTTTCAATGATTTCTTTTTTAAAAACTTTATATTTCAATTTTTTAATTAGTTATATATTTAGTTTTTCCCAATTTAATAATAGTATTTTGTGATTTGTGCATTATATGTAAAGTAGATTAGCAACGGCAAGTTCGAAAAATGGTTTCACCAAAACTTTCACCGTTGTAAAATAAAGAATCATTGTCATTGTCATTGTCATTGTCATTGTCTCTCTCTCTCTCTCTCTCTCTCTCTCTCTCTCTCTCTCTCCAAAGGTAGCTATCATCTAATAATAATAATAATATGGCCTTTATATAGGCGCTTTACCTCAGTAATTCTGCGATGAATCGGCTCAAAGCGCCGCGAACTGAACCCAAAACGCACGCTCACGTGACACACACATTCACTCTGAAGACAAACACAGTACAAAACAAACACAGCACATTCATGTGGTGCAAAGTGTCAGCTCAGCTACTGAGGTTTCGGAAATTTTGATCACTTGTATTTGAAATTTATAAGTGAAGTAACCTGAAATCGCCGGTACCAAAGTGGAGGGGGAGGAAGAGCCGGAGTACCCGAAGAAAGAACCCCCGACGGTCCGCCCAAATTAACGGTGACATGACTTACTAGAGGAGAAAAGTCCAACGCCGGAACCCGGTATCGACCCTCGCACCTTTAGCATTGGTGGCAGGCGCTTTAACCACTGCGCTACGGACTGACCGCCCCATCTCACCCAAAGTACTTGCCAAAGACTCGAGTCAATTTGCTCAAGACTAGAGTCAACTCGCCCAAGCAGTTTTAGTCTCACTTTTGGATCCTCACATGTGTCTAAATGTATGCAGGTATATTTGTGGATAGTTTATACAGTGTGTGTGTGATTAAAAAAAACTAATTAAAAAAAAAACACTTAACCAGAACAGAGTATAACATAAAATGCACACTGTAAAATGCTTTACTAGTGACATAAATTATTTAATTATTACTTGTCAATTCAGTATCCTTTCTTATCAGGTTGTTTCCCCTAATCTTGTTTTGATCAAAATATGGGGCAGCAGAGAGCAGCCACTTACATTAGTCGCAGCCAGCAGAGAGTGCAACCACTAATCTTAGCAACCATTATATCGTGAGATATCGAAGCTGACAAAATTTAAAAAAACAACCCAAAAAACAGGTGTTCGCTAGGGGCGTAAATCCTGAGACATTGAGAAAAGTGGAATAGAACAGCCACCTTAAAAACAGCAAATGGTGCTCTGAAATTATATGCTTGCAGCTTCTTCACAAAGGTGCAGACTTGTTTTATTTATGGTAATGCACGCACATACTCCTCCCCCCCTCCCCACACACACACTCCTCCACCTCCTCACTCACCCATATTTATCATATGTTGATGCTGGAAAAATCGCTGAGAGCCCCCGACCACACTTATGGCAAGGGGGACCTAAATGTCACAGTGGAAATCACTGAGGGTGATACAGGCAACGGTAAACATGGCCTTTAGAGCCTACCTTTAGATTTACCACTGCACACAGACACAAGAAGGCACACACTGACACACTTAAACATACACAAACACGCACTCCTATAGGAACAAGGAAGCAAACAATCTCATGCGACTTGACTTAATAGTTGGGCGAGTAGACTCCTGTTTTGACTCCTTACTGTGGCGACTCGACTGCATACTTTGGCGGGAGTTGACGCTTAACTTGGGTAAGATGGCACAAGGACGACTTAGCATATGGGCGAGTTGATCGGCAACCGACAAGCGTGACGAGAGTAGCTTCCCTTCCCTATGAAAATTCACATGCGCCGATATGTGCTAAAACTTTTTCACAGCTTATTTCTCTTCTTGATTACGTGGAATACTAAAAAATATCTCAGCGAATTCACGTGTTCTATAAGAGAAACTCCTAAACAGCCAGACAAATGGGGTGGAAACGAGGAGACGTTGTGATGACGTCTGAACCTTACGTACACGTCCTGTCACACAAACACCGTGATACAAGATGCAGCTATTGTTTTCACAGGTTGGCATCAAAAAGCATAATCATCATCATAATGTGGTAATCCCAAAGTTGGTAAATATGCAGCAGTGGAAAAAAATGAAAGTAACGGGGAGGGGTGCACTGTAATTGAGCCTGATTGCACAGTGTAGTTTTTTTGCTTTTCACTTGCTTTTAACTGACAATCTTGACTATTAGTACTACATCAACTTAAAATTTGCAAAAGACAAGCTCAGGGGCGGATCCGGGAGGGGGGGGGGGGGAACCCGACCCAAAATTCTTTAAAATGCTATAAGAAAGACCCTTTTTGGAGCCCCCCCCCCTCATCTCCCCTCCCCCCTCCCCCATTGTTTAATATTTTGGCAGATGGTTTGAGTCTAAACACGCATGAGCCTTCTCTCCACCCAGCCTCCCCCCCCCCCCCCCCCCACCTTTTCAATTTTTGGGCCCCTGGAAGCAAGGTCTAGCGTCTGGGAGGCCTTTTGTATCAGGTTGAAGGCCCCAAACAAAAAGTTGGAACCCCCCTCCCCCCCAACCTGATCCGCCCCTGAAGCTAAAGGTCAAATTTAGTCGATGAAACCATATATTTATTGTGAAAAGACACACACAAATCACCTGATCTATCCATCCTCCAGTGAAAAAAAAAAATTTGTCAATGTATCTAGAACAGAAAAGAAAAAGAAAGGACGTAATGAAACAGGAATAAATGCTTATCCCATGCAGCCCTGACGCACGACAGCAGGAGATGGGTCGACCATGATAATTGAAGAGTAGTCGGTGCCAAGCTAATCTGGCACTACCCTTGAATTATCATGGTCTATCCATCTCCTGCAATAGGTGCATAGTCCTTAGATGATGCCTCCAAATTAAGGAAATACATGCGTTACTGAATGAGTTATTGTATCCCAACAATAAGTCTTCAAAATGTTGAAGTTGGTCAGCAGACAATGCCAAACAGATCTGAATGGGATACATCATGATTTGTCTAACTAAGTTTCACAATATAGGTTGGGCTTTATTGATTAAAAGTTAACTGTTTTCTTGAACCCTATAGTAGTTTAAACTGTCCTCAGGTGAAATAAATACACATACATGTGTCCAACAGAACAGAAAAGAGAGAAAAAAGATGTCATCAAATGTGAGCAAACTGGATGTAATACATTGTGATTTGTGTGTGTGACTGTAAGTTGTACAGGATCACATTATATTCTTATACTGTTACAGACGTATAGATATATATTATTTACAGATGGATGGATGGATCGATTGATATAACAATAGATATTTATTTTAACCATTTTACTACCCCAAGGTCCCATTTCTCAAATGGAGGTGTTGCCTAACGACTATGTACCAGTTGCAGCAGATGGATTGACCATAATTCAGGTGCCAAGCTAATCTGGCACTACCCTTGAATTATCATGGTCAATCCATCTCCTGCTGTAGGGACTCGGGGCTAAATGGGTTACTTAAAATGTTATTTGCACAGACATGAAGACTTGAAACGCTGCACTGCATGTTCAGTCCTACGTTACTGCGGCCGACAGTGTCAGGTAATAGTGAGTATAAGTAATTCATTGTATAGTTTATCATTGTTTTTGTTTGTTTTTCAAATGCTATCTTTTGTAATAAATGATGCTGAGAAGAACCCAACGGAAAAAGGAGCACGGTTAGAATTTATCTTGCCACTTTGCCTCTTCTACTGACAAGATAAAATAGCGACTGAATTGTGTAATTGTTTGTTTGCATATTTTGAAAAAAAAGGCTTTTAGTACCCAAATGTCATTTCTAAGCATGTTTCTTTTACTTTTGGGTTCTTCTGTGCATTTTACATGCTTGGCAGTCACCTTTTTCATCTGGATTTAATACCAAGACTGCCAGTTCCCCTATACTAGACCGCTCTATAGCACGAGAGGCGAAAAAGGAGCTGTGGGCAAAACAATCACGGCACTATGGATGATTTGCAATGTGAGCAGAAAAACTTAACAGAAACTGTATCTGTGAAATTGCCCGATATTAGCAGTGCTTACATGAATAAAATACATCCACTCTTGGTATAACAAAATTGAATAATTTTTCTCGCTTTTGATATTACATGGCAGACCATTATCTGAAGTCAGTCTGACTGGTTTCATCGCCATATGCAGTTTTACTCCATTTAAACCCACGGGCGCATCACCATATGCAGTTTTAATCCATTTAAACCCACGAGCGCATTTCCCAAATTACGAAGATGTTGTCCAATGACCAGGTACTAGTACTCACGCCTGGGACGACTAGTTGCAGGGTATGGACAGACCATGATAATTCAAGGGTTGTGCCAAATTAGCTTGGTGCCTGATAGTGATAATTCAATGGTAGTGCCAGATTAGCTTGGCGCCAGAAGGCACCAAGCTAATCTGGCACTACCCTTGAATTATGATGGTCAGTCCATCACCTGCTGTAGAGTGTCAGGGCTAAATCAGTAAATGGGTTAATGTCAGTTGAGAGATTGTTTTCCTCAGCATTATTTCCACCAAATTTAAAAAAGGATTCTATAATTGTAACGGCTGGAAGCAGTCATCGATAGTTCTTTGTCAGTTTATGCCTAAATTTTGCATATTGCATGATTGTGATCTACAGGCGCTAAGCTATTCTGGCACCACTCTGGAACTATACTGACGAGCAAAAGAAATGTGAAATTTTTGGTATCATCGGAAACAATTTAGTGACTGATGGGCAAAACAAATGCGACATTTAGTAAATCATTGGAAACATTTCGGTGTTTGCGATGATTAAAAGAATGTCACATTTCTTTTGTTCGTCAGTATATCATGGTCGATCCACATCCTTTTGTAGCATGTCGGGGCTTTATGGGTTAATTGGTGGTATGAAAAGGTTGCTTTCTGACAAAAAGTATGAACCTAATGCTGCTCTACTATGGCAAAAGCAAGTTTTTGTAAAAAGTGAGATTCTCTAAGTTTTCACACGCTAACGCAGGAGGAAGGAGGCTTGGTGGTGTGGAGGGGAGAGGGATGTGTGTGGGGAAAGGGAGTGGGGGGAGTGTGAGGGGTGAGTACAGGGGAGGCTTCCTTTTGTTAATTTCTCACCATGGATCCTGGTACTGATAGCAGCTAATGGCAGCACATACTTCTTTGCCCTTGTAGGCTAAATGTGTATTGGGGCTGTTTTAACCCTTTGGCTGTTGGTAGCACTTTTTATCATGATGACTGGCAGGAATCACCACGATATAAAGCACTACTGACACTCAAAGGGTTATCTCTTTTGAGCATGCAGCGAACAGCACTGTTTAAAATATGCACAGTGGCTGCCTACCCTTGCATCTTGGTAGCGGTTTTAGTCGTGATGATTCCGTCAGGAATCATCGCGACTAAAACCATTACCGACATGCAGAGGGTTAATCCCATGCTGTAATAATTTGTCTATGCTGGTCAGAAGCGTGACTGGTCGATGCACAAGATGGAGTGTGCGTGTCTACAGAGAGTGAGCCCCAACACCCCCAGTGACAGTGTGCTGCTGATGCTGAGGCTTGTTATCAAGTTCATGGTAAACAATCTACACATCATTTGTACATACATGTGAGCTGTTCTTCAGTAAATGGAACTTTTTGGGGGTGTACTATTATTACAGATCAGTTTTAATTAAATTATGAGCAGATATCAGCTGCAGCTGTTGGAAAGTGAAAAGTGCATGTTAGAAAATCGCTGGTATCACTGTAATCATGTTTAAACGTTGGAGAGAGAAAACAATATGAAAACTGTGTCCAAAATCGTGCCCCAAAAAGTGCATTCTAACACCACTCAACTTTGTTGCATCAACAGAACATATCTGTAAAGGGTTTTAGCTTACAATTGATATTCATGGCAGCAAAATGGACTAATTTTGTTTGTGCATTGTGGGCGGTGTGCAAGTCCTTCTGTTTCTGTGTACTTGGGAGCCAAAATCGGTGTAACATGCCCAACACATGGTGTCACAGTTTTTTGCTTTCAATTTACCATCTACACTTATTTCCACTCACACAATAATACATTGACAGTGATGGTAAAACCTACAGAAAAACATCTAAAAAAGCATCCCAACAACAGTGCTTTTATTTTGTGGCATCATTACCATGCTGACCATGATAATTTAAGGGTAGTGCCAGATTTGCTTGGCGCCATCAGGCGCCAAGCTAATCTGGCACTGCCCTTGAATTATCATGGTCAACCCATCTCTAGCTGTGGTGGTTTGGGGCTGAATGGGTTAAGTGACATTAAGATCATACAGACTGTATCAATACCAGTTAGATCATGTGTTTTTGACTACTGGTTGGCCAACACACAGAGGTTGTGGACATTACATTTGCATACAAACTTTATGAGGCGCAGTTTTGACAAAACAAAACTGGGCCTTCATTTTGTTTTTACAGATTGATATTTTATAAATTAATCTGTGAAATAGAACAAAAATTCATATAAAATTAGTTACTAATTAGAATGCACCCTAAAAGTTCCGTTTACCGTAGAACAGCTCACGTAGAAAATGCCTGATCTGCTTACTTGTTTCACGATTTTAACCCCTACATTGCCAGCTGTTTGTATTGCTCTGCGCTGGGAACAAAAATAGACATTTTGACCTGTGTCACTGTAGACTACACTGTGCCCTTATATCTCAACAGGATGATTGTAGGTGTGTTTTGCATTGTGTCTAGAATCGTTTTGGTCAAGTGTAAGTTTACAACCAACAGGAATGCTTGGTAAACAAAACAGCACAAAGCAACAACAAAAAACTGAAGTAAACAGCTTTGTTTTTCTGTGAATTTGGTAGATTGATTAATTTTAGGACATGGAAACACTGCAAAATGGATGATATTTAGTTTGTCAACACAGAGTGACAGGCATGTCAGCTATCTCACACACAGGAGATCCACTCGGTGTGTTAGTCTTTGAAACATTAAGGGTAGCATAAAGTCATCTGTGATAGGCAGTCTGGCATTGATCTGGTATGGGCACAGGCAACAAATCTTCCCCCTCCATCTCCCCCTGCTGTTCATTTCAGCAGCCGAGATGGATCGACCATAATAATTCAAGGGTAGTGCCAGATTAGCTTGGCGCCTGAAGGCGCCAAGCTAATTATCATGGTCGACTCATACCCTGCTGTAGTTTGTTGGGGTTAAGTGGGTTAAGTGACATTAAGATCATATGGACTGTATCAATACATGTTAGATGTGTTCTTGACTACAGGCTGGGCGACACACACAGGTTGTGGACGGAGACCCAGGGCTGCGGACATTCCATATGCTAATGTCACGCAAGTATTTTGATATAGTATTTTTTGCGCTTTTGGCAGCTTTGTTCTTTATTTTTTATTTATCCCATTTAGCCCTGACGCACTACAGCAAGAGATGGATTGACCATGATCATTAATTCAAGGGTAGTGCCAGATCAGCTTGGTGCCATCAGGTGCACAGCTAATCTGGCACTACTCTTGAATTATCATGATTGATCCATCTCCTGCGGCAGGTACATAGTATTTAGGTGACACCTCCAAAATTTGGGAAATGTGGCTGTGGTGTTAAATGGGTTAACTAACTGGTTAACACATTACCCGCTATGGCTGACATTCCCAACTTTGGGAGTTGTCCTGTTCAGAAGACCTACATTTAATTTCACAAGGTAGTTTGATTTTGATGGTTCAAGGGTAGTGGCAGGTGTGCTGTTTGGTTTTACCCTTGAACTATCAAAGATTCAAAGATTTTATTTCCTTTATCTCCAATTGGGGAAAGATAGCAATCACAAGTTTGATGCATATTTGCTGATACGTAATGACATGCACATTCTTCGTTAAATGGTCGTTACTAATCAGGCTAAACAAATTTTCAAATAACAGTGAACAGGTAAAGAAAAAAATGCTCTTAAACTATCATGACCAACCCTGGTTTTAGCGGCTGTGTGATAATGATGTGATTCATCTCTTGAACTGTGCTCTGTATGCATTTGTTAGGCACTGCGTTTCTGAACGAGTTAATCCTTTGGCTGTCGGGAGCAGTTTTTGTCAGCAGGAATCATCGTGGCAAAAACTACCAGAGGGTTAAACTGATCAGTAAAAGCTCCCTAATGCCCTTGTTGATGCTTGTTTAGCGTGATGAAGTGACCCATTTTGGGACAATGCACTCAGCATCGTACTTATTTGGTTATCATTGTTTATTGTTGTTGTGTTAATTGTATTGCAGACAACGAGGATGTGAAAAATGACCCAAGTCGCTGTGATGCCTTCAGCAGGATCTATCACACACTGACGCTGTTGGCCGGAATGCAGCTGCAGCTCCCCACAATAGGGGAACTGTTGGAGATCTTTGGAAAGGTAGGTCACATCAGGCTTTCCGTCAATGGAAAATTCTCCATATTTGACGAAAATGTTTTGACAGGTACTGAAAAAATGGAAAGATGTCCATCCCCAGTACGGACATATCTTGAGAAAATTTGAACTTGTCCCTGCTGTGTTTCCAGTACGCAAAGGACTAGAGCGCCTTGGGACGTATTTTTTGTCATGCTGTCCATACCATGACAGACAATTTTAAATCCTAGCGGAAAAGCCTTCACATCAGTTGCCTTGTGTCTTGGTTGTATCTTTATTTCTGTTTGTGTGCGTGTGTGTGTGTGATTATGCTTTTGAAAAAGTTTCCTGTGTAAATATGCTTGTGTTTATGTGACAGATGGTGATCAACACTTTCACAATACCGGACGAGGAGCTTCAGGATATTGGATCGGGCCTATACCTCAGGCGAATGCTCATCTTCTTTGTTGTACTCTTGTCTTAGGACATGACAGTCCATATTGTTCACATATCAGAGTCAGAGTAACTCCAGCCTTCTAAACTTTAGCAGGAGATGGATTGACCGTTAAGCTCCAGCGCATTATGACAGATGAATTGACCATGGTAATTCAAGGGTAGTGCCAGATCAGCTTGGTGCCATCAGGCACCAAGCTAATCTGGCAGTACCCTTGAATTATTATGGTCGATCTGTCTCTTGGAACTGAGGTTAAATGGGTTAAGTTCAATACCCCTCTCCCCCCGCCCCCCCCCCCCTTGCTTTTTGATACTTCAACGTTCGACGAAAAACGTTAAACGTTTAGGGTTTAGCGTCCTTTCTCCACCACAAAGGTGATTTCAAAGACGGGACACCGAAACAGGGTCTCAACAAATTTTGACCCCAGCTGGATTCGAACCCGGGAACTTTTGAACAAGAGTCAAACGCTCTGCCACCGAGCCACCCAGCTCCCCACGTTTGATGAGAAGATGCTCACGCACACACTTGGCCCATCCAGTTTCAGAAATGATCCATTGGATTTGTACTCTGTGGGTCAATGATCCATGTGCGTATAATTTTTAACACTGGTGACATTGTTGTTTTCAGCCCTGCAACACTTGATCACCGGTGTGAACCCAATGCAGTGGTGACATTCCAGGGGACATCACTGCTTGTGCGGGCTGTTGATGACATACCTGATGGTCACCTAGCAAGAGTCTGTTGTATTTGTTAAAACATAATTAGAGAGTGTGTTCTTCATGCTGTATCATAATGGGATTGTGTATGCTGGTAAAACATTGTAGAGCATCAGCACTTACAGCGCTTATTTTTGGCTCACTTGCGAAGCAAAAGTGAGTATGTTTTGGGCCAGTGGTCGTCCGTCCGTCGTCCATCTGCCATCGTCCATCGTCTGTGGTAAACTTTAACGTTGGAATTTTCTCGGAGACTATTCAAGCCACATTCTTCAAACTTGGCCCAAGGATACTTTGTGGTAAGACCTCTCTAAACATACCAATTTGAGTGACCTCTCACAAAGGTCAAGGTCACAGGTGATCAGGAAATTGGTAAAAAATAGCTATATTTTGACATAATATATTTTTTTCTCAAATACTATTCACAACTTCAAACCCAAACTTGGTACAAAGATACCTGATGGTAAGACCTTTCTATGCGTACTAATTTGGTTGATCCCTCTGAAAGGTCATTGGTCACAACAGCTCAGGAAATAGGTGAAAAATAGCCATATTTTGACAAAAGATGTTTTTTCTCAAATACTATTCACAACTTCAAACCCAAACTTGGTACAGAGATACCTGATGGTAAGACCTATCTATGCATACTAATTTGGATGACCCCTGAGAAGGTCAAGGGTCACAAGGGCTCAGGAAATAGGTCCGAAATAGCCATATTTTGACAAAAGATGTTTTTTCTCAAATACTATTTACAACTTTAAACCCAAACTTGCTACAGAGGCGCCAAGCTATTCTGGCACCATCCTTGAACTAAGATGGTTTTATCTGTCCCCTAATGTGTAATGTAGCTTTCATAGGACAATGAGCAAAATTGAAAAATTTCAGCCTAGGCTTTCATTAGCCCCTGCAGGTGCTGGGGCTCAGTATTCTTTTGCTGTTAGTAGCAGTTTTTGTCGTGATGATTCCTGCATCACTGCCAACAGCCAAAGGGTGAAGATCTATGTCATTTGCTGGGTTTTCCTGTCTTGAATCGGTGATGATTTCGCAGTTAAAGTGTTCATACACCAGCATTGAAGGTGTGAATATAGAACACACGTTAGCATCTTCTGGGCACTAATCTAGATAGGATATATCGGATGGGTCGAGTATTTTGTTTTACAGCGCACTTCATTACGTGATAAAAGTTGTGCCTTTGGCTATCGGTAACGTGTTTAGTGGAGGCGTTTTCTGCAGGAATCACCTCGACCTGACACGTTACCAACAGCCAAAGGGTTAACATCTTTATTCACACGCCGCTAATCAGTATGGGAAACACTAGTTGGATACAAGTTAAAGATCTGTAGCAAACAGTTCACTATATGATTATCTTTTCTATTCAAGGCTTGGGAGCGAGTGTTTATTAGTTACGTGGATCAGTTGTCGCCGTCATGGGAGAGGCAGGAGCAACTGGAGCAGCAGTACTATTTCCGCTGTACCTGCCCCAGGTGTCACGACACAGATCTGGTAGGTACTGGTACAGATTGGAACATTGGTCATTGCAGACATTGGCATGGCTGACAGTCTTCAGTCCTGGAGACTGATTCAGCTTTTTAAGCTCAGAGAAGCGGAATTTCAGCTTTTTGGTGCATACAGAACAGTCCTTCAGATGAGGATCTATGCCTCTTGCTGACACCACTTTGAATCCATGTTTCTGGGACAGCTGGGGTTTTTTGGTGTTGAATTAATGATAATTGTGGGAACATCAGTCTGCGTCAAGTGGCACTGAACGGGTTTAATACATCAATGTGTGTTTCTAAACACCACACACTGTATTTGCTTTCAGGATCACTTGATGACTGCAGGGGCACAGGACTCTCAGCTACAAGGTAAAGTATAACGTGTGTGTGTCTACAACTGTGTGTCTGTGTAACTTCATGAAAGGAACATGTTCCTGCAGAGTTCATTATTGGCTCACGTGTGATAGCAAAAGTGAGTCTACGAACTGGGCCATCAGTCATCTGTCCATTATCAGTCTTTTGTTGTCCTAGGTAAGCTTTAATATTAGCATTTGTTCAGAGACTATTTAAGCCAGTCTTCAAACTTAGACCAAGGATACTTTGTGGCAAGACCTTTGTGAACAAACCAATTTCAGTGACCTCTCTCAAAGGTCAAGGTCATGGTGTATCCAGAATTTTCCCCCAAAATGTTTTTTTCTCAAACACTATTTTCAAATTCAAATAAAAATTTGCCATAGAGATACCCTATGGTAAGAGCTTTCTATGCAAACTAACTTAGATCACCCCTCGGAAAGATCAAGGGTCACAAGGGGTCCAGAAATAAGTAAAAAATAGCAATATTTTCAAGAAAATAGTTTTTTTCTTAAATAATATTTAAAAATTAAAACCAAAACTTGGTACAGAGATACCTGATGGTAAGGCCTTTGTATGCATACTAATTTGGATAACCCCTTGGAAAGATCAAGGGTCACAAGAGGTGGACAATGTATGAAAATTGCCATTTGGTAGTATTTTTTTAGTGTTCTTTTCCAAAAGTTTTGGATCAGTCATACACTTGAGCCATGCGGACTTTGCCATTCTTGTTTCATCCTAATCCCTTCTGAAGTGTGTGTTTGTGATTATGTATGTGGGTGAGCGTGTGTGTTTGTGTGTGTGTTGTCACATTGACTATTTGCTCTTGTTCCTAGAGCCTGTAACCTTGATGATACCCCTCATCACTGTTAACCCTATTAGCCCCAAGGTCCCATTTCTCAAATTTTGGAGGTGTTGCCTAATGACTATGTACCAGTTGCAGGAGATGGCTTGACCATGACTATTCAAGGGTAGTGCCAGATTAGCTTGGCGCCTGAAGGCGCCAAGCTAATCTGGCACTACCCTTGAATTATCATGGTCAAGCCAACTCCTGCTGTAGGGATCCGGGGCTAAAAGGGTTAGTAAGAACAAATCTGAATCTTGTGTTTTGTCTAGAGGAAGGGAGTGCGGCTGAAACAGTGAAGGCGCTGTCAGAGTCATGCCAGGCAGTTGTTAACAAAGTAGACAGCCTGAAAACATCAGGAGGTTGGTACAGTTTTTGTCATTCTGTTCTTTGCTTCAAGTGACATTGTTTGTGCTGGGTGGTGAAAGGCATATATATTCTTCACATTGGTTAGCTTTCGCTTGGAATTACATCACTATAAGTTACTGGTAGCAGGAAAAAAAGGACAGCCATCTGTCCCAGGGACGGATAAATCTTGAGAAAAAAATGAACTTATCCCTGTTGTTTTTCAAGTACGCAACGGACTGTAGAGGAAGAAGAAACCACCAAGTGAGTAGGAAAAAGCACTGTCAGGGGAGAGAATTGTACATTATCGACCAATGATCATAGATTTACTTTGTACGCGGCGGACTGTAGAGGAAGAAGAAACCACCAAGTGAGTAGGAAAAAGCACTGTCAGGGGAGAGAATTGTACATTATCGACCAATGATCATAGATTTACTTTGGTCAAAGCACACAAAAAAAGATAGGAAAGAGGGGGTGCGCTAAGTAAGTGACTGGAAGCAATGCACATGGAAACCCCCCCGCCCCCCAACCCTAGGGGGGTGTATCACATATCCACTGGATTTCCAGCCCCTTGGTGCATGGAAATTTAAATCCAGGTCCCCCAAGGGGGGTCCAGATATTTAGCCAGTGTGGAAAGCTGTTTCGGTCTAGGCAGCCTCTTCAGCACACCATCAGCAACACTGGAGAAAGAGAAGGAACTTCTGCCTACCTGCAAAGAAGACACATTTTACTGTGGTTTCTGCAGGGGCATACATTCCATGCCTCCACCTAGAGCTAAATTTCCATGCACCCTAAGAGAGAACCTACTAAAAAGGGGGAAGGGGTTGCAGTCGAAATTGTTGTAAAAAAACTAGACCAAAAGGGTTGACTGCCAGTGCTTGTAATTTAGAGGAAACGACCAATTGATTAGGAAAAAGCACTGTCAGGGCACAGCAGAGTGCCTGGGATGGATTTTTTGTCATGCTGTCTGTCCACATGAAGGACGGTTTTAAATCCTAGCGGAAAGCCTGTTTATTTCTATATGGGTTACAACTTTATTTCTGTGATATTAGATGCTTGGTAAAAGGTTACAACTTTATTTCTGTGTTATGAGATAGTAAAAGGTTACAATGACTTTTTTGTTGTCTAGCTTCAGAGGATGTTGAGAAGATTTTGCCATTGTGCAAGGAGTGTCTTGCCCGAGTGGAGGGTCGCCTGTCTGCGTTCAATGTGCACAGAGTGCGTCTGCTGGACCGAGCATATGATGCGGCTATCGGCAGTGGAGAGTGGGAGGAGGCACTCGGTTACATCGCACAAACCCTGCAGCCGTACAGGTTAATTATTATAATAATAAATAGTTCTTGTATAGCGCTGTTCTCCAGGAAAACACTGGACTCACTGCTCATGCACAACAGCACACCCTCTCTCTCAGACACACACACAATTAATTATACACTACATTAAACCACCCCATCCCTTCCCAATACCTTACATCCACTTCCCTCTAGGATCAGAATAAAAGGCAGTCAGTCAACAGTATGCTAAAGGTGAGCTAAATGTTAAATTCAAAACAGAAAAGAAAAGTCTTTAAGTGAGCTTCGAACTGTGACAATGTGGGCAGATTCCGCATTTCAATTGGCAGCAAGTTCCACACACTTGTGGCTGAAAAGTGAAAGAACGCTCCCCGACAGTTTTCACGTTAAGCTTCGGTATTTTAAAAAGTTTTTCACTGGAGGAACGGAGGGTGCGTGATGGCTGATAAACAGACAGCTTGGCAGAAAGGTACGGCGGGAGAGATCCGTCAAAATGCCGATAGGTGAAAATTGCAATTTTGTACTGGCAGCGGAATTTTACGGGCAGCCAGTGCAGCTGCTTCAGTAGAGGCATAACGTGGTCTCTCTTTCGTTAGTGTGTTTCCCATACAGAGCGTTTTGTGAGTAACAGTTTAACTAACTCATTTAACCCCAAGGCCGCACTTCTCAAACTTTATAGGTGTCACCTAACGACTATGTGCCAGTTGTAAGAGACGGATCGACCATGATAATTCAAGGGTAGAGCCAGATTAGCTTGGCGCCTGCACCAAGCTAATCTGGCACTACCCTTGAATTATCATGGTCGATCCATCTCTTGCTGTAGTGCTTCAGGGATAAATGGGTTAATGATTATTTCTGTATTTATTGTTACTGTATTTGTGTCTTACTCATACAGAACTTTTTTAACTCATTCTGCCAGATGGACATATTTCCCAAAGTTTGGAGGTGTCATCTAATGACTATGTACCAGTTGCAGGAGATGGATCGACCATGATAATTCAAGGGCAGTGCCAGATTAGCTTGGCGCCGACAGGCGCCAAGCTCAAGCTAATCTGGCACTACCCTTGAATTAATATCATGGTCGACCCATCTCCTCACCTGCTATAGTGCGTCAGTGCTAAATGGGTTAAACATCTTGGTTTTTGCGCGGAAGTGATGCGTTGGTGTCATCACACACTTAGTGTACTGTAAAGACCCTATATTTCCCACTGCTTTTTTCCTCAAATTTTGCCATATGTTAACCCATTCAACCCGAAGGCCGCATGTCCCAACTTTTGCAGGTGTCACCTAATGACTGTACCAGTTGCAGGAGACGGATCAAACATGATAATTCAAGGGTATGGCCAGATTAGCTTGGCGCCAAGCTAATCTGGTGCTAACTGTGAATTATCCTGCAACTTGTACTGCAACTAATACTTGTTAGCTGACAACTGCAAAATTTGGGAAATTGGCCATGGGGTTAAATGGGTTACCCTTCGCATGTGGGTAGCATATTTTGGTCACGATGATTTATATAGGAATCATCGCGACAAAAACTGCTACCGACACGCAAATGGTTATGGTCAGTTGTGGAAGTCTGACAAAGATATCCAAGGGTAGTGAAGGAATTCAACAAACAATATTCAGTCCAGGCTGTCATGGATAGCACACACGCCTCGCTGTTATTGAAAAGCATGAAATCTCATGATCTCCTCTCTTCACATAAGAATTTTTTTTTTTTTCAAAATACATCAGTAGTACTAGTAGACTTTGCAAAGAGGAAGAAACTACCCAGTACTTGTATGGGAGAGAACTGCTTATACACACGTCTGTAATTGTACAGTGTTATTCCCCCTTGATGTCTTCTGAGTTCTGAGTTGCTGCATCAAAAACCTGATTTTACACTGATTTGTTTTAATCTTCTCAATTCTTTTATTCTCAATGCATCAGCAGCTGTACCAATTCTTTTATTCTCTATGCATCAGCAGCCGTATCAATAACTGCAGCACAAACAGAAAGATAGGATGAACGTATAAACTGAATACATGGATGACATTCTTCAGTCCTGGAAGCTGACTCAGCTTTTTGAAAATCCCAGAAAGCTGAATTTCAACTTTTTGGTTCAGACAGAACAGCCCTTCAGCCTGCCTGTTCTACCCACAATAGGCATAAATTCTCATGAGCCCTTGTGGACACAGGGGCTCATGAGAATTTATGTCTCTTGCTGGCCATGGATAATGGGGCATAGTTAGTCCATGGACCATTTTCACAATATTTCACACTGTCACGCATGTTAATGCAATAAATAAGCAACACCACATCAACAACTGTACCCCGTCTTGCCGTAATGTTGCTGTGTGTGTTTTGTTTGTGTAGGAGGCTGTATTCTGCGTACAGTCCCAACCTGGCCCTGCAGCTGATGCGTGCCGGCAAGCTACAGCTGTTTCTGGGACACACACAGGAAGCTCACAAAAACTTAATACAGGTGTGTTGGGTCCTTCCATGTGTTGTGCTTGAATGTACAGACTTGCCTCTTTGAAAGAGATACTACATATCTCATTGCCTACTAAGTATCTTTTCTGCATTATGTACTCTACCACTAAGTAGTTCTGTTAACCCTTATCATTCGGAATACACCAGTGTGTGAAATAAGTGTGACTAAAATAGTTCAAGGGTGGTGCCAGAATAGCTTGGCGCCTCTAGGCGCCAAGCTATTCTGGAACCACCCTTGCTTGAACTAAAGCCATTGGTCTATGCCCTTATCTGTAAGTACTATAATGTAGCTTGCATATATGGCAATGTACAAATTTGAAGCTTTTAGCCTCAGTATGATATGGGTAAAGAGTTCATTTCTGGATCCGTGTAATGACACATTCAGTGCCAAAAATAGCTAAGCATTTATACTGCAAGTGAACCTTGGCTGGGCGGATCTCTCTGCCGATAGTGTTCTAGGGCAGGTAATTTTGCAGCGGCTGAAGTTGACATCTGTAGGCAAAGAGATAAAGTCCGTTTTTCAGCCTAAATGTCTGTTTTGAAAATATGAATAAATTGTGTTGTACTTGACCCTTTTAAGCATGCTTTTAAGATAAGATTAAACTTTATTGCCTTATGTAAAAATAATCCTGTTGTTCTCCTATATGTTAGGAATTTGTCTCAGTGCTGCACACGATAAAACAATGACATAAGACACATATGATATAGGTTATAATGAAACTGTGTGTGCATAGACACACCCACACACAAGTATGCTAATAAGTAATATTATGATCTAAACTTAAAAAGCAACAAGGCCCCAAGCTAATCTGGCACTACCTTAAATTATCTTGGCCCATGATCTATCTCCTGCTGTAGTGTGTTGGGGCTAAATGGGTTAATGTGCTTCCTGTGTTTTGTGCAGGCACAGAGTATTTTGAAAGTGACTCATGGACAGGCCAGCGATCTGTACCAGCGACTGGGAGACTTGCTGCATCAGTGTGTCACAGAACTGGGTACAAGCCAGAGGACAAGTTGACCTGCACTGCGCTGACTGCAGCAGAGAAATGAAACCCAGCTGCTAGAGGCACAGGTCATCATAAGCCCAGGGTTCAATAGGATTAACCCTTTGGGTGTCAGTATTGGTTTTTGTCGCGATGATTCCTGCAGGAATCACCGCGACAAATACCACTACTGACAACCAAAGGGTTTATGCCTATTGCCACATTTACAGACATCAGTTTGTGTGTACCGGGCAACACCCACCTGTGGTGGACAAACGGACCTCTCTGTCTAGCAGCGGTGGCATTGAATAAGCATACAAACCTTGCCATATTCAGCATTTTATATTCAAAAACTGACAACAAAAGGTGAATTTCTATGTTCACCACTGCCACAGTCACAGTGATAGCCACAGATGCAGTCTTACAGAAACCGGCATGTGACGGAAAAAAAACGAAGGAGGCGAGGTCACTGAACTTACATGGAGGAAAAGAGACTAGTTGTTAGATGTCGACCTAGGAACTCTCCCAACCTTGAAAAGTGTGGCGTATAGTGCTCACGAAAAGTAAGGGGAATTGCAATATAAACGTGCATTGTTAACCCTGTGTGTATCAGTCGCAGTTTCTGTCGCGACGATTCTTGTAGGAATTATCGCGACAGAAACAGCGAAAGAGACGCAAAGGGTTAAGAATTCTCAGGCTATGAGGCGCCAAGCTAATCTGGCACTACCCTTGAATTATCATGGTCAATCAGTCTCCTGCTGGATGGACTCGGGGCTAAATGGGTTAATATTGATTTGTTGTGGAGGTGGGATGGAGGCTGGGAGGAGATGTGCTTTTAGATAATTATGATCAGCCCCTGCTAAAAAAAAAAAAAAAGGTAAAAGCGGTGCTGTATCCTGAGATACAAGAAGAAAAATCTGTAAAAATTTAACTCATTCTGCCCGCGACACACCACAGCCAGATATGGCTCGACCATGATAGTTCAAGGGAGGTGGCAGAATAGCTTGGCGCCAAGCTATTCTGCCACCACCCTTGAACTATCATGGTCGATCTGTCTCCTGAATTGTAATGCAGTCCTCAGAAGATAACTCCAAAATGTGGATATTTCGTACTTCTGGCACAATGAGCTAATCCCCGAAAACTGTAGTGAGAATGTCTGAGAAAACCCCGACAAAAAAAATAAATGCGCATTGAAAGAACAATTACAATACAGTACACTTGTAAAAAAAAATCCCCCAAAAAAACCGCACCAAGAAAGAACAACTTAAGCTGAATTGTAATTTTTTTTCTGAGCGTGTTTCTTTCTTTGCTAGGATTTTCTTTGAACTATACACGCCTGTCGGTTTCTGGTCTGGATTTTTGCTGCCCCCACCCCCCTCCCCGTCCAGACACTCTCTTGATCCTCTGGAACATGCTTTATTTCCTTCTCTCTACTTTTCCCGCCGTGAGATGGCCTTAGTTGCCTGCTCGGCGTTAAACCAAAATAATTAACTCTCTCTACTTTTCTTTTTGTCGCTCCCTGGGGGAAGAGGGTGGGGGTGGGAGGGGGGGGGGGGTTCACGTAATAATAATAATGATAATACCGGTCATTATACACGCGCTTTACCCAGTTCTGCGAATCGGCGAACTGAACCTCACGCACACACGCATTCACTCTGAAGACAAACGCAGTACAAAAGAAACGCAAGACATTCACGTGGTGCGAAAGGTCAGCTCAGCTACTGAGGTTTCGGAAATTTTGATCACTCGTATATGAAGTTAAAAAGTCACAGTGTCCTAAAACCTGTACCAATCAAAGTGGAGGGGGAGGAAGAGCCGGAGTACCCGGAGCGCGAACCCCCGACGGTCCGCCCGAATTAACGGTGTACACATACTAGAGGAGAAAAGTCCGTCTGGGTACCGGGTTAGTTCGGGGTTTAACGTCCACGGCACCGACGTGATAATAGACGGCCCTGATGGGCAGGTGGGGGACAGGGAAATCTATTGCCTATGGAGTACGACCTGAACACTGATCAATTCAGGCGCACTGCAACTGTGCCACTTTGATTTACCAGGACCTTTCAACGGACATGCTATGGAACAAGCCCGTCTTTTTTCCCTGGATTGTATGTCTGTGGGTCGCATGTGGTACCAGGTATCGAACCACACACCTTAAGTATTGGTGGTAGACGCTTTACCACTGCGTCACGGACCGCCCCCATACTCGTGGAACAAAGACAAATACACCGGACATGAGTTAACCCTTTTCATCCTGATGCACTACTGCTTGAAATTAATCTATGATAGTTCAAAGGGGGTGCCAGAATAGCTTGGCACTACTGCTTGAAATCAATCTATGATAGTTCAAAGGTGGTGCCAGAATAGCAATAGGTGCCAAATTATAGGGGTCGGGAAGTTCCCCGCGTTGCCTAGGGGCGTCGGCTGCCGTGCCGCCTGGCGATAGACTTCAGATAGTAGCGAAGTAGTGTTTCAACACGTTTTTCTTCATGTTTCTTCTTCTTTGGAAACAAACAAAAACAGATTCTGGTTAGCGGCTTCCTACGGTGATGGCAAGACTTGCTGTTATTGCCTATAGCACGTCAGGACTTTCCTGACTTTGTCCTGACAGCGATTTCCCTATGAGCGCATGAGTCGCCTATCCTCTCAAGATGGCCGCCACGACTAGCGTGATGACGTCAGCTTCCCGAGCCCTATTCTGGCACCACCTTTGAACTAAAATGGTTGATTTGTCTCCTAATCTGTAATATAGCCTTCATAGGACAATAAGAAAATAAAACAAATCAGCCTCAGGATGTAATGGGTTAACTCATTCTACCCCAACACCGAAATCCTTAAATTTTGCCGTTGTCCTCAGAAGACTGCATTGCAGTGCAGGACATAGATCGACCATGATAGTTCAAGGGTGATGCCAGAATAGCTTGGCGCCCATAGGCGCCAAGCTATTCTAGCATCACCCTTGAACTATCATGGTCGATTATTATCTTCCTGTGGTATGTCTGGGGTAGAATGAGTTAAGCACAATAACGGGCTCTGACCTGTCGACAATGACGTCAGCTATATAGGTGTTTTCTTTCTATCACACGGATTCGATCGGGACAAAAAAAAAAAAAAAAAGTGGGACACTAGAGTGCCTTCAGTAAATGGTGCCGGAAAGTATTTCCTGTTTGTATAATGCTCTTTATCCTTCGTTGACTGCATTTGACGAGGGGGGCTCGATAAGTTTTCGATTGCTTGTCATCTGGTCGAGTCGTCAAATACAATGTGCGAGTAAAACATCACGTTACCAGTGTCTTGTTCCCGCTAGTGTTTTTGACAAACGGGTATTTTTTTTTAGACCGGCCAAACGGTTGACTGTCATCGCTTGTAATTTAAAAGAAACTACTAAGTAATTAGGAAAAAGAACTGTCATCCCATATTCACTGGATTCCCAGCCCCTTGATGCGTGAAATTTAGATCTAGGTCCCGGGGAGAGGAGGGGGGGGGGGGGCAGATTGTACTGCTGGTGTGGACAGCTGTTTCGGTCAAGGCGGCCGAATATTTGAAGTTCTTTGTTCTGTACACGGCAAAAGTACTGTCGATCGTCAAAGCCGCGGGTCCTCACAAAACATGATAAATTCGAAAACAGTCTCAGACCATCAAAGTTAGACGGTGAGGGTGGTAGTGGGGGTTGGGAATTTACATCGCGCACAAAAATCCACTGTACATTCTAGTGGCCAGTAGCACGAGTGAGCTTAGTCCTGCGCCAGCCACTCAGCAAGGTGCTCCGCTATTGCGGGGTTAGTGTTGTGGCGCTTTAGCGGAGCACCTTGCTGAGTGGCTGGCGCAGGACTAAGCTCGCTATAGCGGAGCACCTTGCTGAGTGGCTGGCGCAGGACTAAGCGCACTCATGCAACTGACTCCTTGTTCTTCATATATTTTGAGGTATCCCAGCTTTCACAACCGCTATTTTTTTGCTTCTAACTAGTATTGTCTACTATTGTTATTGTATGTTTGCATCAGAACTGTAGTATGTACGCATGATGTGAACGTGGCTGTTTGATTGTTTGAAATTGACGTGCGGGCTATAAAATAAAAAATAAATTAATAAATTTAAGTGTGTGTTTTTTTGTTCGAAATGATGCATACGGACCCAGTTATTGTTTTTTCCCTTCAAGTCCTTGCTAGTGATCAGAAGTCCAGAAACACGAGTTTGAAATAGGGATAGGCTGAGACTTGTGCGCCCGTATGAATGCGTGTGTGTATAAATTATGTTTTCGCGAGAGCTGGAGAAATAAAGTGAAATATGTAATTTGTGGGTGACATTCTTCAGTCCTGGAGGCTGATTCAGCTTTTTTAAAATCAGAATTTCAGCTTTTTGGCTTCAGACACAACGTCCCTTCAGCCAAACTGTTCCATTTGCAAGAGGCATAAATTCTCATGAGCCCCTGCTTGTGCAGGGGCTCATGAGAATCTATGCCTCTTGCTGTCCCTGCCATGAGCCGTTTTCAGTCTTTTAAATTTTTTACCCATGGTAATTCAAATGTGTGTGTGTGTGTGTGTGTGTGTGTGTGTGTGTGTGTGTGTGTGTGTGTGTGTGTGTGTGTGTGTGTGTGTGCGGTCTTGAAAACATATGCGTAGGTGCATGCTGAGGATTAACTAAAATATGTAACTGAAGTGTTTTAGGCCGGGCGTTATGCGGAGTGGGGAAGGTAGTAAGGCTAAAGTACGCCTGTAAATCTCTGTGTACACAGTTCCGCCAAGCCATTAGGGTGACACAACATTTACTTTTTATGACTAGCGAGGTGGGCGGGTTGAGTCCCACTCGTATTAACCCATATCATACTGAGGCTAAAAGCTTCCAATTTGTGCACTGCCATATGCAGGCTAGATCATACTACTTACAGATAAGGATATAGACCAATGGTTTTAGTCCAAGGGTGGTGCCAGAATAGCTTGGCGCCTAGAGGCGCCAAGCTATTCTGGCACCACCCTTGAACTAATTTAGTCAAACTTATTTCACACACTGGTGTATTCCGAATGATAAGGGTTAAACCCGAGAAAAATGCCCAAACAACACCCAACTGCAAGAGGCATAGATCCGTAGGTGCGGGGGCGCATGAAGATCTATGTCTCTTTCTGGTCCCACTTTGTGTCTTGAACGGAACTGCATGTCAAAATCAGTCACTATGACTTGAGCCATTGCTTTGCTTTATTGGTAAAGTAGATGACTTAAAGCGCTACATTGCAAGGATGACACAACTGGCTCATAGTCGTTAGCTGAGCTGAGACCTCTACAGTTTGGGAAAAACCGCCGGCGTAAGCCTGTGGCTGCCGGTCTGGCACGGCCTTCGGTGTGGATGGTTTAAGTGTGTGGGGTCGGTACTTTGATTTCAGTCTTGGCCGGCTTTGGGTCAATGTCACCAACCTGAGCTAGACAAAGGGATCATGCCGCCTGTTTCATATGTAATAGCCTTATTTTCATCGACCGACTTTTTTTAGGCTAGAAAGAAAAGAGAGAGAGAGAGAGAGAGAGAGAGAGAGAGACAATAATAATAATAATAATAAGGGCATTAAATAGGCGCTTTATCCCAATTGAAAATCGGCTCAAAGCGCCGCCGCGAACTGAACCCAACAAGCAGGCTCACGTGAATCACGCGCATTCACTCACACACTGTACATAAACACAGAACATTCACGTGGTGCTAAGGGGCAAGCTCAAGCGAGCCACTGTAGTTTTTGGAAATTCAAAATCGTTTGTATTTGAAATTTGATTAAGTGGGCTGAAACTGATACCAAAGTGGAGGGGGAGGAAGAGCCGGAGTACCCGGAGAAAGAACCCCCGACGGTCCGCCCGAATTAACGGTGACACTTACTAGAGGAGAAAAATCCGACGCCGGAACCCGTAGTCGAACCACGCACCTTTAGCATTGGTGGCAGGCGCCTTAACCACTGCGCCACGGACCGCCAATGAACTTTTATTTTCCAACGGTAAAAGTTATTGGTAACAGAATAGTTTTCAAACTTGACGAGAGAGAGAGAGAGAGACGTCATCATTTGTCGATTGGACTGAGGAATACATTTACAATTGTTCAGTGGGGCGAACCAGCGAACAAAACCGACTTGAGGCTCACTTGAGCTGTCAAAGTAGCATTGTTGCAACGAATAACGGTTACCGTAATGTATCACCTCAGTGTCAATCATGGGTTCTTTACCTTGGCCTAAAAAACCCTTAACCCACTTAACTCCAAGACCACATTTGCTGAATTTTGGAGGTGCTACTTTAAGGACTATGTACCTGTTGCAGGAGATGGTTCGACCATGATAATTCAAGGGTAGTGCCTGACGAGCTTGGCGCCTGAAGGCGCCAAGCTCATCTGGCACTACCCTTGAATTATCATGGTCAGTCCGTCTCGTGCTATGGGGGCGTTGGAGCTAAATGGGTTAACCAATAAAGCAGAGCAGTGGCTCAAGTCATAGTGACTGATTTTGACATGCAGTTTCGTTCAAGACATCGAAGAGGTTGCTTTCTGGTCTTAATTCATTTTAACTTGACTACATTGCATATTTATAACATGGAGCACATAAGTACACTGGACGCCTACAAAGGCTGCAAAGTTTGTGGAGTACGTTTCGCCTATTGTCAGCCCATATGTGACCATTGAAGCCCTCGTATCACTTATCTTAGACACGCCAGTATTGAGGGCAGACTTGAGAAAGGCGCTGATTTCTTTATGACTGCAGAGCGGCGAAAGTTGTCCTATCGATTTCTTCTTTGGCACTCACAAAATCTATGGCTGTTCGGCTGGCACAAACGAGGGCCCATAAATGCTATCAATATTGATCGCTGCTCTGATTGAAGGCCGCGGACGGTTTTTAAACGTTTACCGGTTGAATGGTAGCGGTATTGGTTATTGCTGCGGCAATGAGTATGACTCCTTTGATGGACAGCTCAATAGTCAGGGGGCAGTGGTAAGAGTGAGCTTAGTCCTGCGCAAGCCACTAATCAAGGTGCTCCTCTGTACGCGAAGCACCCTGCTCAGTGGCTTGCGCAGGACTAAGCTCACTCATGCAACTGGCACCAGCACCTACAAAAGTATATATCCGCAGGATAACAACACCAACAAGAGGCCCAGATTCCCGCGGGTCCCTGCGGCTGCAGAGGTTTATGAGAATCTGTCTTCCGCCGACGGCATGCGTGAACCTCTTCACTTCCGAGGAAAACTGAATACACTCCAACTGCAAGAGACATAGATCTTCATGCAGCCCCCGCAGCTGCGGGGGCGCATGAAGATCTATGTCTCTTGCTGGTCCCACTTTGTGTTCCTGTGCCTTTGCCGACGTCTGGTGCGCGGGCTTCGGCTTTGAATGAACTAATATTTCGGAAACACAAATCTACGATGGCATCGTCGGTAAATTGGCTTAAAGCGCTATCAATTGCAAGGATGACACCGGCAATGCACACAGCAAGAAAATGATCACGCAAAAAGATACACCATAACTGACGAAAACACACCACGCAACCATCTTGTCAGCCTAATGTCTCATCTGACAAAAAGAAAAGAAAAAGCGAATCTGTGAGAATGTGAATCTGTGCGTCTTGCAGATGAAATGGGCTGTCGTAGCGATTACATAATTATTGGATTTGGGAAGCCAAGATCATGCATTCAGGAACAAGCCAAGTAAAGTTGGAAAGGAAAACTGAAAAGAAAGGTTGAAGAGGGTTTTTCAATCTCTCTATTTAGATTTCCTTTCACACGAAACTCTTGAGGCAATAATTTCACTTCAAGTAAAGTTCGATACGCAGTTGACATGTAAGGACCTTTTGCAGTATTTTAATACCGTTTTGAAGAAAGCGGAAATTGCCATACTCAAAAGACGTGTTTAACAATTGCAGCCAATCAAATCTAGAAGCATGGGCTGATAAATTAAAGCTGACTACGTACTTGACATGCACTGCCCTTGTGCAATATTCCCATTACATTTTGAAGGAAGTAAAAAGTTTCCTTGCAAAGCATGAACCCTTTGGCTGTTGGTAGCGGTTTTTGTCGCGATGATTCCTGACGGAATCATCGCGACAAAAACCGCTACCGACAGCCAAAGGGTATAAGGGGTTGCACCACAGGAAGATTCTAGCACCTCCCCAAAAGTGGCATCCTAGTCCTCTTTCCATGTTTTATTTTATGAATATGATGTTGAAAATGCAGGGACGCTTGCTGCTGTCGAGATTGTGTTTCACTGTCAGTGTTTAACATCTAACAAGGTGGGAACTATTTGACTAGGCATTCATGTCTGAAGTTGATGGGCATCTGCCCCCAGTTGCAGGCAACTTTTCCAGGCCACTAACTGCCAGCCAACTCTCCCCCTGAATTGCAGCGAGATGTTTGCGCGGGGCGCTAAAAAATAGCTTTAAACAAGCCGTTGGATCTATGACAGGCAAGTGCTGGCTCAGTGTTGAAAATTACGTGCAACTCGACCCTGGTTTTACGGAAGCAGATATGATAGACTCGTTTTTCAAGATGCAAACATTTCTAGGGTTGGGTATGGATACCAGCCATACGTATCGATACACTGCACTAGCGTCTCAAGACCAGCTGTCTCGAAACAATACTATCGATAGTTGTATCCTGATCAGCGAACGAAAGGAAGTTTATCTACAGTGAGACTGCATGCACGTAACTTGTTCACGCAGTTACACTCTAAGAAGTAATTTGAACACGATTTCCTTCGTGTATTGTCTTTTCAAATTGAAAGAAGTTGTGACTGTATCGCTCTACTTACGGTTAGGCTATAGGAACTTGCCAAATGGCGGTGCTTGACGAAGCTAAAGAAGCCATATATCCCTGCGGGGGTTCATGACGATCTGTACCTCTTGCAGTTGGGTGGTATCCAATTTTTCTCGGCAGCGAAGGGATTAAGCGACAAAAACGGGGACATGAGCAGCTGGGTGGGCTCGGCCTTGTGTCGAGGCCGTATAGAAAACTTTCCAGAGCTGCTGCATGGGTTTGAAATTTCGTCCGTACCGAAGGCAAAGACCTTAAAGTTCGCTCTATTTTAATCTCTTACTTTCCTCTGTCACGCGAAACGTCCACACGGTGCACACGTTTAGATATCAACAAAAGGTTTTACTGCACAGTTCCCTAACGTCTCCTCACACGGCAACGGCGATATTTTAACCCCTTCACTGCTCACATTCAAAAAATGTAACACCACCCAACTGCAAGAGGCATAGATCCTCATGAGCCCTCGCAGTTGCGGGGGCTCATGAGGATCCATGCCTCTTGCTGAAGCCACTGTATGTCTATGTTTCTTGGACGGCCTGAGATCTTTTTTTTAAAAAAAATTTTTATAATTTATTTTTGAACATTTTTCAAGATTAGTGACATGAACACATACGGACCGCAAACAAGTACAACACAAATACAAAAGGAATAAAAATCATACATACACAAACTGATAATAAATTATGTTAAGAAAATTAATTTAATTAAATTAATTCGTGTTTGTGGAGAGAGAGAGAGAGAGAGAGAGAGAGAGAGAGAGAGAGAGAGAGAGAGAGAGAGAGAGAGAGAGAGAGAGAGAGAGAGAGAGAGAGAGAGAGAGAGAGAGAGAGAGAATAAATAAATGATACTTTATTTCTCAAGGATGGAAACAATAGGCACACAGGCTTCTTTTCATGTTTGTCCTTGCTAAACTACAACATTAAAAGCAACATTAAAACAATATGTAAAATAGCACAAAACAATCGGCTACACCCACAGGTCACTTGTGTTACATTTCGATACAAGTTCCAAAGTCGCTGAAGATTACACACACACACACCACACACCCACACCACCCCACACACACCCCCCCCACCCCCCCACACACGCACACACCACACCAGCATGACAGGGTCTTTTGGGGGGCTGGGGGGGGGTGCTATGTAAAGTGTGTTTATAGAAAGCGACTGCACGCTTATGATACAGTTACTCATGTGTAGGAATTTAGTGAGCAAGCAAAACACTACGATAAAGAAAGATATTATGTAAAAACAGAGAGAGAGAGAGAGAGAGAGAGAGAGAGAGAGAGAGAGAGAGAGAGAGAGAGAGAGAGAGAGAGAGAGAGAGAGAGAGAGAGAGAGAGAGAGAGAGAGAGAGAGAGAGAGAGACTGTTCCTGGAATTTGTTTTGTGAGTGGGTCTGCATGCATGTATTGGTAAACGGATAGTTGTCAAAATTCAGAAGGAAGTAACTGTGAATCATAGCAGGCCAAACCGAACCCAACTGCAGTCTACACAAATTAACAAAATAGGTGACATAAATTAATTATTTACACAAAGTCTAAATAATGCAGCCACAGACGTGTAAAAAGGCTAAGTTTGTTTCTGACAGTAAATACATATTTCTCTGTACAGTATCTGTTTTTGAACTCCGCCAGAAAAACAGAAAGGTTTAGCTGCTTATTCAAACAACGGCACCGGAAAATGAAATACTTTGCCATTAATAAGAGCAAGTTAAGAACTGGGTCTGTCCCCAAACACAACTAATTCTGTACAGAGTTCAAAATTGTCACAATGAGCACATTTTACTTTCAGTCTGTTCAGTAATTTGTTCCAGAAAACACGTGCACTCAAAAAATAAGTGTTCAATAGACTCCTTAGAGAGTAAACAAAAGGTACAAAGGTTTGAATCCTTTAACTGTCTATAGCGCAGGTAAACATTGGTTGTCAGTATTCTGTGGACAATTCTATACTGACACCAGCGTAATTTGGTGTCTTGTGTGACCGTTATAGGATGCACAAATATAGCTCTCCACTTTAGGTCATTATATTTGTTTTTCCATTTTCCAATACACGTAGGTGGTGTCATTTTATTTAAGAAAATGTTGTATATATCTTTTGTACCCTTTTTATGTTTAAAGACAACACCCAAAGGTGTACCCAAATCAGTTACATAAACTGCATCGTCCATATTTGTAACATTTTTCTTTTGTATGTTCGTATAGCACTTGTTCTACTATAATATTCGAGAAAAGAAACATCTGCACCAAAATTTTCACAAAAAGATTCGAAACTAATAATAAGAATAAGAATAAGAATAAGAGTACTTTATTATCTCGAAAAGAGAAATTCGGTTGTGGTACATTTATAACAAATAGTACAAACAAGACATAAAAACATTATAGCATAATTATGAACATTTTCTCCCTGCACTTGCACAGCTACAAATTCCAAATGGATAAAGTAAACACTACAAAATCTTTACACATAACTCTTACACATCTCACACAAACATCTTTTATGGACTGAACTGAGCGGCACTTATACATTCACACCCACCTCTACATATGCATACATAATACGCGTGTTTCAACCTAGTCCTAACCCTCACTACTTATTATACAAACGTCTCAGTACATTATTACACATTATTACACACGCTGCATAATTAAAGTCTACCATAATAAAATAATTAGTGGGTAAACACTCAGTAACAACAATCCCAGTATGTTCATGTTCACCACCAAATGAAACACAATATAATCACTTCTCTAAAATCAACAAGCTCCATTCCTACTGATTGCACAGGTAAAGGGGGATAGGGGGGAGGAGTTAGGTTTGGGTATGCGTGGATGCCCCCATTATCATCAAAAACATCCCCAATTGTAAACATATTTTTCAAAACCCACTTGTCGACAGATTTCGAAGTATCCTTTTTCAGAAGTCGTGGGTTAAAAAACAATGGTTCGCTTTTGAATGCATCAATACTTGCGGGACAGAAAAGATTATGATATTCTTTAAAAATTGCCGCCACTTCTTTCCAGAAGGGGTTCTTCATCTCTAAACTTTCTAGGAAGTAACCACCAAAAACCTCACACTGTTTGATATTACCATACAAGATGTGAGTAAAAGGTTCCAGTTAGTGCCCGAAGACAACACTCTCCGAATCCAGGTGACCTTAAGTGCTTTGTAAAAAAACTTCAATATCAATTACCTTGAGCCCTCCTTCTTCATACTGTCTGAAAACTGTGGTTCTCATCACTTTATCTCTCTTCCCTCTCCAGATGAAGTTAAACATCGCACTATTAATTTCTTTGAGAATTACACTCCCTGGAGAGGGCAGACAGATGAAGAGGTGAGTAAAAATTGAAAGAATTAAGGACTTGAAAACAACATTTCTTCCAACAGGGGTTAGATTTCGCAATTTCCACTGCTTTACAATTTTCTTCATTTTTACAAGTTTCTGTTTATAATTCAGGATTATGATAGCAGACAGTTCTGTAGAGAAGGTCACTCCCAGCACTGTGAAAGTATCTGGATTCCAGGAGATGTTTAGATGTGGGGCATAGCGTGTAAGACAAAACCTATTAGTGCCATGAATCCAAACAGCAATAGTCTTCTCAAAATAAATTTTTAGCCCAGAAATAACTGCAAAAAGTTCCAATTCTAGGATGATAGAATCAAATGATTTTTGTGACCCATCCATAAACAATGACATATCATCATCAAACAGTGAGACTAAGAATTCCTGTTCCTTGCATTTTATACCTGAAATGTTCTTATTATTCCTCAACTTTATAGCCAACAGTTCAACACATATTAAAAAGATATAAGATGAGAGGGGGTCCCCTTGTTTACAACCACGATCCACAGAGAAGCGACCAGACACCTGGCTGTTCACAATTAGGCAAGATTCACTGTTCTAATAAAAATTTCCACCCATTTTGTGATGCCACAGCCAAAGTTAAACACTTTTAAAGCTTTCTGAATAAATGAGTGAGAAACAGAGTCAAACGCTTTTTCGAAATCGATGAGCAGCAACAACCCAGGTTTCTTAAATGTCTCTGTATAATGAAGTACATCATACAGAAGCCTAATATTGTCGGAGATTGATCTACCGGAGATGAAACCACTCTGGTCCTCCTGAATTATACAGGGGAGAACCTGTTTTATTCTATTGGCGATTATAACTGACATTAAGCAGGGATATTGGGCGCCAATTTTTTTTAATATTGTTTAGGTTTTTCCCCTTTAGGAATAAGGGTTATCATTCCATGTCTTTGTGTGACTGACAAAGACCCATGGTCGTAACCCTCGTTGATAGACCTCACTAAGAAAGACCCTAGGTCCTTCCCAAAAAATTTGAAAAATTCCGCTGGGAAGCCGTCACTTCCTGGGCTTTTCCCATTTTCCATATTCTTTAAAGCTCGTAAAGCCTCCTCCTCCGTTATATAACCTTCTAAGTTGTCTCTCTGTTCTTCTGCGGCCTGGGATCTTTGGTGTTGATTTATCCAAGATTTCAAAAACACGTTCTGCGCCCACTGGCTGTGAAGAGGATAAAGCGATCTGCTCCTCAGCAGGCTTTGATTGCTCAAACTCACTGATACAACGGGTTATCTATATTGCCTTGCATCAACGAAGACTTCCCTACCCTTGTTTTCACAAATCCATGTGGCAGTAAGCATGCGTACCAGAGATTTTCCACTGCCTTTTGAACTTAACTCATTGTACCCCAAGGCCGAAATCCCCAAACAGTTTTGTCGTTGTCCTCTGAAGACTGCATTGCAGTCCAGGACACAGATCGACCATGATAGGTCAAGGGTGATGCCAGAATAGCTTGGCGCCCATAGGCGCCAAGCTATTCTGGCATCACCCTTGAACTATCATGGTCGATCCATATCTTGCTGTGGTGGGTCTGGAGTAGAATGAGTTAACGGAAGGAACTCTTCTGCTTTACAAGGAGAAGAAGAGCAGAGAAATTTTTCATTTCAAGTTACGTCATTCAAACGCCATAATGTAGGTTAGCTCCTTTGGCCAGCGTTATTGTGAGACAAGCAAAGAACATTCATAAAGGATACATTGCGAACTATTAACTCTTATCATTCGGAATACACCAGTGTGTGAAAAACGTTTGACTAAAATAGTTCAAGGGTGGTGCCAGAATCGCTTGGCGCCTCTAGGCGCCAAGCTATTCTGGCATCACCCTTGAACTAACGCCATTGGTCTATATCCTTATATGTAAGTACATTATGTAGCTTGCATATGGCAGTGTACAAATTTGAAGGCTTTTAGCCTCAGTATGATATGGGTTAACCTTTCACTGCGTGGGGTAGGTCGCATTAATTATAAATGAAACGCGAGTGATAGCACAGGCGTAGTTTGGTTCATGTCTCGACATGCGTACACCAAGCCATTTCAATTTACGCTAGTAATTGTTATTCTTTCGTCACGCCAGTTGAAATCGGGACACTAGGCAGACTAAACGAAACATGATCTTTTGCTTGTATTGGTCTCCCAGTAATATCCGCGCCAACCGTGCATGATCTGTAGTATTTCGACCAAAGTAAATAGAGGGTTTCACTGTATCAGAACGTAGGTCAGAAAAAGCACTACATTCAAGCTTCCAATAGCTACAAGCGACAAGAAACGGACCATGCTTGTACTGTCGTCGCTGTCAAAGGGAACGACGTGCTGTCTTTGTCCAGGGCTCAGTTGCGCCGCTATAGCGGAGCACCTTGCGTAGTGGCTGGCGCAGGACTAAGCCACGGACTGGCCCCTGATTCTGATTTTCATCAACATTTAGAAAGAACTCGAATTCAATGTGGAATCTTAATTACCGTCTGTGACTGAGGCAGTCTTAGCTTGTAGCAAGGCGCTAGGCCCATGAATACATTCAAGATTCAAGATTCAAGATGACTTTATTGTTGCTGTGATAGAAAATAATCATACCCAGCAAAAATTGTCTTGCAGGTGCTGCTCACATTCACTCACTCGCTCATTCCACAAATTACAATAACAGAGCTATAAAATTAACTCATTCAACTACATTTAACTCGTTTAAGCCGCCCCACATCAACAGCTGTGGGCGGGAAGTGTCGTACAGCCGGCAACGCTATACAACACTTGAATGAGTTAATATGTCACAGCGACGGGTCCGGTTGTACCACTGAGATCATTCAACTATCGTATTGTCAACAGCTGCATGTCCGATGGCCTGTGCTTCCTAACACACATTTCAGTTTACCATGTGAGTGTCGGTTGCGGTTTTAGTCGCGATGATTCCTACAGGAACCTCTACCGACACCCAAAGGGTTACAAGTGAGAAACTACAAAGTGAATAGGAAAAGGCACTGTCAGGGGAGAGAATTGGGCATTATTAATGGCACAATTCTCTCCCCTGATTGCTTTTCCCCACTTACTTGGTAGTTTCTTCTAAATTACTGGCACTGGCAGTCAACACGTCTGGTGTCGTTTGTTATATTTCAGTTATCTCAATGTGTGTTGTTTACAAATTGAGAGAAGCGCTCAATCCGCTTTGCTCACGATAGATAGCCCTTGTCGCTTGCAGAACGGGACCCAACACTAACACTGGCATTTTCAAAAGGAGGGGATGGGGGTGGAGTGGGAGGGGGTGGTGGTGGTGGTGGTGGTTGTGGTGCGGGAATGGCGGTCCAAAGCAGCTGTATGCTATAACTCGCTGGCTGCGATTCTGATTACAAATTAAAGAGTTGCAACTGACTTTTCATGTTTCACGAAATAACCAGGACGTTTTCAAGGATCAAGAAGATCGTACTTTTGGGGCTGTCACGTTTCACGACGAACCTTTCTTTCACGGATCACGAGGATGAAAACAATTGCAATCACGGATCACGAGAACCAAAAAATCGCCAATCACTATTTTAGGGCATTATTCTCGCCCCCCCCCCCTCCCCCACCCCCCTCTGAGTGACAGGATAGTTTAACACTTTGGGTGTCGGTAGCGCTGTTAGTCACGATGATTCCTGCAGGAATCATCGCGACTAAAACCGCTACCGACACAAAGGCTATTATGACACCTCTGTCCTGGATAGTGTTGGGTCCCGTTCTGCAAGCGACAAGGGCTATGTCAATTATGACACCTCTGTCCTGGATTGTTCCAACCAAAGACACCACCGCATACGTTAGAAAGATCTGTCCTAACATGACCCACAGAGACTAGCAGCTACTATTAACTCATTCACTGCCGGGGCAAGGCAAACTGCTACCGATGTGCAAGAGACATAAATCCTCATGAGCCCCCGCTGTCGCGGGGGCTCATGAGGATTTATGTCTCTTGTTAGCCCTGTGTGCTTTGTGTCCACGTTTTGGTTCCATTTTACTCATTTCAGTATGTTCCTCACGGCAAATGTCTGTCAGTGTGCAGAAGTTTCAGACGCGAAATTCGCGTCCACTGGCAGCAAATGGGTTACGACAAACACTACACATTCAAGTGTGGAATGCGTGACATTGTGTGGGTGTTGTGTTGTGTTGTGTTGTGTGGGTGTGTTTGTGGAAGCGATAAGTTTTGATCAGTCCATTAGTAGGACTACCGTACCGTTTACGGTATGCCCAGATAGACCTACCCAAGGAGAGCGCCACACGTACACTCTTATTCAAATGAGATGCTCAGCATCTCCTTTGAATAGAAGTGTACTTGTGGCGTACTTTTAGTCTCTTCTTGCTTGAAATCATCTGCGTTCAAAAATTATTTGAAGGACAAAAAAAAAAAAAAAAAAAAAAAAAGACTACTCACGAAGCAAGCACTGTTTCAAACGGAATATAACAGGTTTACTATTGCCCCTACTTCCATCCGTGGAACTAATCCTTCATCGAAACAAACAGGAATTTGCTGATACGGAGCACCAGGCTTACTGGTTGGCGCATGATTTTACTGACATTCATGCAACGCATCCCAGATCCCGTGACAGTGACTGGACTCTCATTGTCAACACTACCCCCTGGGGACTGACGCGTACTGCACATAAACTCGGATAATTCCTCTGTCTGGGGATATAATTCAACCCCTTTAGCCCCGACGCGCACTGCAGCAGGAGATCGATCGATCGTGATAATTCAAGGGTAGTGCCAGATTAGCTTGGCGCCTGATGGCGCCAAGCTAATCTGGCACTGCCCTTGAATTCTCATGGTCAGTCCATCTCCTGGAACGGGTACATAGTTGTTAAGTGACATCTCTAAAACTTTGGAAGTGCGGTCTTGGGATTAAATGGTTCAAGATGAGTTCTGAACGCAATAAGTACACATAATTATGTACGAGCCCCTAGCCTGCGCCTGCGGTGGGCGCATAAGGATAGATCAATGCCTGATAGCAGATCGAGAATGTGTAAATAAACGAATGTGCACTGAGATTACACTACCATGTCTCGACATGAAAACAACGGTGCTATCACCACAAACACTTTGCCCAATAAATTCACCCCGCTAATCTTTGATAAACCACTTCAAGAAGAAGAGCGTCCTGCAGCACAAGTTAGGAGTGTAAAGCAAATAAAGGCTCCACAACACTTCAGCGTTCACAGTGGTGGATAGCTTAACTCGTTCAAGGCGCCCCGCATCAATTAATGCGGAAGCGTCGTATAGCGGCTTTGCCGACAGCAAAGCTATATGACGCTTCCGCAGTTATTGATGCGGGGCGTCTTGAATGAGTTAAATGACGTTCTTGACACACACAGTGTATTTTAAAGTGATGATACTAATAACCGGATTCAACAGCGACCGGTGTAGGCCTAAACACGCCAGAATAACCCGCCGAGTGAGATCGACCCGGGGTCACTTTGGCCGGTGGCAAGTGTGAAGAGGATTCTTCTTCTTCTTCTTGTCGTTCGCAGTGGGCTATACGGTCAGACCAGCACCGGCGGTGAATGACGTCGTTTTCTCCAGGTCTTCTCGACTGCCGTAGAGTTTGGTCTGCAGTGGAGTTGGCGATGGCCACACTTTTTTTCTTTCATCGTCCAGTAGGGGGCATCTCTGGAGAATATGTTCCGCTGTTTGGTCTTCCTGACCACAGGCGCAGGTTGGTGATGGCGCCAGCTTCAGCTTTCTGTTCATGTGAGCGTTCATTCTGTTGTGGCCGGTAAGCAGTCTGATCAGGACGACTTGCTGCTCTCTGGTCATTGTGTGGTAGTCGTCTCTGTTTGACCTCGGCCTCATCAATGCCTTGATGATTGTCTTTTGCTCACTATAGCTGACGCTGTTTTCTTGTTGGTCTTTTGTAGCTCCTTCTTTCGCCAGCTCTTCTGCCCTTTCATTTCCTGGTACCCCACAGTGGGCTGGTATCCACTGGAGAACAACTCTTCTGGTTTGTCTGACCTTCTGCAAAGCTCTGGTCAGCCGGGCGAGTTTGTCGTTCTCGAGGGCCTGAAGGACTGAAAGGGCATCGGAGAAGAAGACAATTTGGTAGCATGGGTCTGCGAAATTCTGAACCATGGAGGCGGCCTGCATAAGTGCTTCGGTTTCTGCTTTGTAGTTGTGCAGTGTTTGCCGGTGGCTACACTGGATGTGGCTGTATGTCCCCCAGGAAACTGGATCGAGATGCCAGCACCTCCATTGGAAACGGCATTTGTTGCTGATCCATCAGTGTAGATGTGGATCCATGCCTCCTTTGGGTACTTTTCGTCGATCAGGGCTAGGGTGAGTGCCCGTCGAACGGTGTCATCCTGGCTGTCTCCTGAGGCAACATGTGGGACACTGGTGCAGATCTGGATGTCTGGTTTGTCCACTGCCCGAGAGTTTTCCTCTTCTTCTGTGATCAGAGGTAGAGTGCTCTGTGGAAGGACTTTCCTGTACTGTCGAGAAAGTCGCATGCTCTCATGGACAAAGCTGCTTCTTTTGAGCCGGTTCTTGGTGAGGTTGCTCAGTCTGTGCTTCATGGGGTGGTCGGGCAAGCACTTGAGCTTCTCAGCCTGTACCATGGTTTTGGCTTCTCTCCTCTGGCTGAGAGGTTGGATTGTGGTCAGCTTCTTCATTTCCTTGATGTGGAGTGGATTTCATTGCACCAGTGATGAGTCGAAGAGCCTGGTTTTGCACTCGCCGAAGAGGATAGGTAGGAAACTTTGAAACGTTAAACATTCAGGGCTTAACGTCGTTTGTCCACCACGAAGGTGATTTCAAAGACGGGGCAGCGAAACGGAGAAGTCTGCACAATTCTGACCCCAGCTGGGTTCGAACCCACGACTTTTCGGACGAGAGTCGAACACTTTAGCTGCCACCTAAGTGGCTACCCAGGGTGTGGCTGAGCAATTGGTTGTACATAATCATGCTGAAATTCCTTGTTTTATTCCTCTCCAAACGTGCCACGCCAGTGACCCCTGGTTGATCTGGCGTACGCGAAACTGGCCCCAGGTCGACCTGGTTGACGAGAAACTGACCCCGTGCTGATTTCGCGTGGTGGGGTCATTTTAGCGTGTTTCAACGGCAATGTAAAATGTTGTGTGTTTATAATATACATAATGAAGAGTGCTAGTCATGAAAATATGCATACTTATTTCACAGTGCAATTGACGAACTGCGTTTTACTAGGGAATCGGTCAGCGAGCAGTATGGACTTTAACTCGTTCGAGACGTGCCGCCTCCGGATACGCGGCTTATGCCGCGTATCCGGAGGCGGCACGTCTCGAATGAATTAATTGGCGGGAATAACCAAACTAAAAACAAATCAACTATTATTGTGAATCGTGAAGAATATAGAATCATTGATTTTCTCATTCTTTTCTCAGCCTCAGACAGCCTGAAATGCTACACTCTTATTGCAGCCTACAGAGGTTACGGTCGGATGAAACAGTTCCACATGGATGATCTCAGACTGAATTCCGTTAGTTTCTGGCCGTGAGGTAATGGTGCATAGCGGACGAACAAGCTTTTTATACAGGATGTACATAGACCCACTCGAAGAGTACACTAGACTACTTTGTTCGCTTCGAAATAACCGTTCCATTCCTCAGCTTGCTAAACGACAAATGACGGTGGTGGAAATTAACCTTTCATATAACCCCGGAAGTCAATGCCGAGCAGCATTTGTTCATAAAGTTAGAGAGAAAAATGTACGTCTGTTGGCAGGGGAAGGCTTAACAAATTATGTGAATAGTTTGCAAAGGTATTGACCGTTTGAGCAACTCTTGTTTTTTTTTTTTTAAATTTTATTTTTGTACAAAACATATTTCAGGACAACAATAAAAACAAAAAAAGTGATCACCACACTTGGACCTAATTTATTTTAAAATTTAGCTGGCTTAAAACCTAACGGTTTAGGCGCTACCCTCCGGAGATCATGGAGATGACCTACATAAAAATTGGGTCTCAGTGACCACTGACCTGCATCACTGACGCCGCTGAAACTGTGACACGTTATGAACGAATCAGACGTTTTGACATTCAAAATGAGGAGCGTGAAATTTACCAGACTGCCGGAGTATGTGTCAGTGTTGCTGAGTGGGGCTCAATCAGGGTATATATTAGCAGGTTAAATATGTCATGTTCAAAATTTCCTGAGAGCAGCGGCTAAAGCATTGTTGTCAAGACTAAGCAAAAATTAAAATAAGTTAGGACCAAACTTAGTTATCATCTTTTCTTCTTAAACTTCGAATAGGACAGAACCTGATTTGTTGTATCCGAAGTTTTCTGTAGTTAACCCTTTGGGTGTCGGTAGCGGTTTTAGTCGCTATGATTCCAGTAGGAATCATTGCGACTAAAACCACTACCAACACCTAAAGGGTTAATAAGGCAGGATAGACACTGGGATAGACACTGGGATAGACACTGGGATAGGCACTGGGAATCCGTGTCATTGGCGAGTTTTAGCACTCAGTGCAGCAATTCTCAGCTGAATGTACATGTCTCTTTAAGCTCACTCACATGTTGAAACTGACCCCTGGTCACCGTGTGGAGGTTGCACCAGGGACGGATCTGGATGGGAGGGGGGGGGGGAAGGTGTCGAGGGGTTCCGGATTTCTACCCACTGGCCCCAACAAATAAAAATAAATGCGATGTAATTTTCCCTATTTGAGATTTTGGAGTATTGTTGAAAACCAATTATGGGAAGGCCCTCTCTACCGCTCCCCCCCCCCCTCCCCCCCCCCCCCCACACACACATACACACACACACGGCTTGCCTAGAAAAGCACGGTCTTCACTCTGGGCGATGTTTATCACATGGTAAGTTTCCCGAAAGTTTGGAAACCCTCCCTCGGGAGGTAACGGATCCACTCCAGTGCATGATAACTTTATACGCATTTCTGGATTAATCTGCACAGATCCTGGAAGTTCAAACAACGAAAAGATGTCACTCCCAGCGGATGCTCAATGTCCTGTCGTTTTGTGGGGCTATGTATTTACACGGCTTTGAAGTGTTTTGCTAATTTTTTGCCTATCTCCCCCCCTCCCCCTCCCCCCTCCCCCCTCCCCGCCCCCCCCCTCCCCGCCCCCCCCCCCCCCGCCTTCCGCTCCCTAGCATTTATCCGCTAGAAGTCAGGGGCGGATCTGGGTGGGTGGGTGGGTGAGTGGGTAGGGTCCTGAGGTTCCGCACCCCCCCCTTCCCACAAAAAAGTAAAAAAAAGAATAAATGAATAAATAAATAAATAAATAAATAAAAGTAAATGCAATAACGAAGTCCCTTTTTGTGTAATTTGTAGCTCACCTCCCTGTTGTTGTTTGACATTTTGGCAAATGGTGAGAGATATACTTCGGCGATCGGCGAGAGTCTTGATAAACGCGCCTCCCCCCCCCCCCCTCCGCTTTTGTTTGATTTTTCAGTCACTAATAGCAGAGTCTAACCCCCCCCCCCCTCTCCCTTCTCGATTTTTTTTTCGACTAGTGGCAAGGAATGTTTAGCCTGCGGGCACCTTTTGTCTGAGGCTGAAAGTCCCAAACAAAAAAAAATAGCCCCCACCTCCTCTCCTCCCGGGAGGTAACTGATCCGCCCCTGCCTTTCCATGGTGCAGTGACCATTACTGAGTTGGGTGGCACCACCCTTGAACTGTCATGGCATATCTATACCCCATTGCATCCTGAGGCTGACTTTAAAAAATGCCTATTGTTCAACGAAAGCTAATAACAGATTACGAGACCGATCAAACATTTTAGTTCAAGGGTGGTGCCAGAATAGCTTGGCGCCTGAGGCGCCAAGCTATTCTGGCACCACCCTTGAACTGTCATAGTCACATTTATTTCAAGCAATAGTGTATCAGGACGAAAAGGGTTAAAGGGTGAGTGTGCTAGCGAATTAGGCACCTGGTTTAAGGACACCACCTGTGCTCAGCAGGCCAGCTGGGAAAAACCAGAAGCCACCCCCGGTAAGGCCTTGGGACAATCGGCGATTCGTACATTATCTATCTATAAACCCGGAAGAGTTCCCAGATCACAGGGTGTGAAACCGCCGATCTCTTTCAACAAGAGGCTTAGATCCTCATGAGCCCCTGCGACGGCAGGGGCTCATGAGGATCTATGGCTCTTGCTGACGAAAGCGGCATACCCAGGTACAGCCCCATTACGATGAGTGCGTGGCGGAGTGATCTCTACCTGTAGGTATGTACGGGGGTGACGTCCCAGTACGCAAAAGGCTTTCAGGCCGAAGTCGGGCGCAGTGGGGCCGCGCACGACAGTGCGCGGGCCCACTGCGGCCGACTTCGGCCCGGACAGCTTTTGCGTTTTGCGACCAAAGGGTATCTAGCACTATATACTATTGCATACCGTCTGTCTTTCAGTAACTACAGGTTCAACGATTCAACTTGGCGCCGTCTGATGTGTTCTGCTGCTCTGTGATTTTGGAGCTTGCAGCTCGAGGCTTCCATCTTTTTCTACATGCGTGTGCTGGTCGTTTTTTGAAAGTGTCTGTCTCTGCCAGTTCAGAAAACCTGTTTGATTTTGTCGATAACCATAATAAAGAAAATTTAGCTTATAACAATGTCGGATTATATACTTACGAGCAAAAGAAATGTGATAGTTTTGGAATCATCCAAAACTTTCGCATTTCTGAAGTGTTTCCGATGATTCCAAAGCTGTCGCATTTCTTTTGCTGGTCAACATACAACAAAGTTTGGACATAACAACGCTTTTCAGAGGTTCCAACAGCACGCTCAAGTTATTATTTAAATTACTTCACAAAAGAACAGAGAAAGAAAAGCACTTAGAAATATTTGAAAATTAACTTAAAAATTCCAAACCACTTGCACAAGCTTATAGCAGACATTTTTCTTTATTAGACAGCTGCACGTCAAGATTAGTTAGTTAGTTCGGGGTTTAAAGTCTCCAGCACCACTGGAGTGATAATGGACGGCCCTAGCGGGCGGGCTAATGGGAACAGAGACAGCTATTACTAAGGAGTGCCACCTAAACACTGATCAATGCGGCCGCACTGCAACTGTGCTACTTTGATTTACCAGGACCTTATAACGGACATGCTACTGAACAAGCCCGTCGTTGTGCCTAAACCCACGTCCAGAAATAAAGTGTGAGCTGTATGAAAAGATCGAACCGAACGAGCGATCCCGAGTCACGGGACACTTGACTGGTTTGTGCCATGAGTGTGCGCTGCGTCTCTATTGCTCTAAGAGCGCAAGCGAGCGACACTTTGCAGACAACGCTGAAGCCCCCAACACCACGCACTCCACCGTCTGAGCAACACCTCAAGCCAGAATAGGCCAGCAATAGAGGGCATAGAGTAGAAACCTCAGCTGTTTCTCCATCTGCAAAGAGACATAAACCTTCATGAGCCCCTGCAGCTGAAACTGCAGGGGCTCATGAGGGTTTATGTCTCTTTGCAGACGCGGTTTGAGGGACATTGCTGAGAATTCTGTTCCAGTCAAGCTTAAACCGATGTGGGCGAGTAGAAGCGTCAGCCGGGCATAGACTGTCATGCGAGTCTGTGCGTTATAAAGGGTATGGGTACACCTTCATACTTTACACATTAGTATCAGTTTATCAACCACCCGGGCCCTGGAGGGTGGGCGGCACGCGGGGGCTGACCGGGATAGAAAGGTCCCACAGCTGGCTGAAAGTTGTCGAGGGGCGGAGCGCGGTGATAGGCGGCAGGTTTTAAATACAAGCTCCCGACAGATGATTTCATCTGATCGGCTGACTAACCACTGAGCTGGCTGGATCGCGGACTGACTGATCGATGCACGTCCCAGACGGCTAAAAGTTACAGCTGTCTTGACAGTTCCTTGTCGAAGTTTTGGCACACACAACAAAAGGTGAGTGCCTTGATTTATTGCAGTGGTACGAACAAATACGGAGGAACAATGCGTGCGAACAATCAAGTTGGTTGGTTGGTTAGTTCGGGTTTAACGTCCACAGCACCGAGGTGATCATGGACGGCCCTGACGGGCAGTTAGGACAGGAAAATCTATTGCCTATGGAGTACGACCTGAACACTGATCAACTCAGGCGCACTCCAACTGTGCCACTTTGATTTACCAGGACCTTTCAACGGACATGCTATTGAAAAATCCGTTTTCCCCCCTGGATTGTGAGTCCAGCTACCGGGGCCGGGACGGGATTCGAACCCACGACCCGGCGATTCCCTTTGCTCTCCTGCTCCGACGTTTAACCGCCTGAGCTATTTCGGACTCTACAACAATCAAGTTCTTTATGCGTGACCCACAAGTACATGCATTGGTGTATGCAATGAAGATAGTTGGTTTGCTTGACACCGTGACATCTGTCTGCATACAAAAACTGAAGGACAAGACCTCAGTAGACGATAGAGGCGGGTGGAGTTTAACCTCAAGGCCGCACTTCTTTACTGTTTACTAACGCGGACTGTGTTCCAGTTTTAGGAGATGTACCGATCGTGATAATTCAAGGGTAGTACCTGAAGGCGCCAAGCTAATATGGCACTACCCTTGAATTATCATGGTCGGTCCGTCTCCTGCTGTAGTGCTGCGGGGCTGATTGGGTTAAGCGTGTGATTATCTGCACATGAAACTGAAGAACTACCTGTGAACAAGACTTCAGTCGCCGACAGAGGCAGGCGGAGTTAAAAATATAAACACATGCAGATCGCGTGTTGAATGGTTTGCTTATATATATATATATATATATATATATATATATATATATATATATATATATATATATATATATATATATATATATATATATATATATATATATATATATATATATATAATCCAGACCAGACAGCTGTCAGAGCTTAGCTCATGTGTGGAGCAGGCCTCAATTGTACAACGTTATAGTTAGGCTTTGTGAATGCATTATCACAGCGAACACTATAGATGCATAGATTTAAAATTGTAAGCCTGGAAGCTCGCCATTAAGTCAGTCAAAAACCACATTTAGGCTACCTCCGTGTCAGGAGTACGTTTCTGCAGTCACTTTGTACCTGCAGAGAACATCCTTCTATAACGTCTGATAATCCTCACAGTCATCAGTTTTCACCCATGTTTTTTTTTTTCCTTTGGATGTCGGTAGCGGTTTTAGTCGCGATGATTCCTGCAGGAACCATCGCGACTAGAACCGCTACCGACACCCAAAGGGTCCGTTAAAAGGTATTGTCCTCTCTACGTATCTCCTGATCCTTAAGATGAGCTTTTACGGCGGTGGTAGTCGTTTATTCTTGCGTCGCTGTATGTTGTCTTCATAGAATTTCAATGTGTGGTTAGCAGATATTCATGGGGCAGCTTGTAAGAAAGCTATATAGCCTAAAGCTTGTATCCTGCAATGAAAGGTTTCGCTCGTTCGTTCGTTCTTACGAACGAATCGTATTGCAGAAGAATGTACTGGTTTGGAAAATGCATCATAGATTCGGCATTAAATTTTCATTGGCATAGGAAGCGATTTGCTATAGTATGGCAGAGCCCGACCTACTCTTACCAGGACTGGGCCCTTCCTCGTATTAGAAGGGAAAGTGTTTATTAGAGGCAGGAAGTGTATGGGGCCTACCTCCTGAGGTGGATGGACTATCGTGTGTATGCCGTAATTACCTTCACAAGAGATTCGCGCAGTGCCACGCCTCACCTCTCCCCTTTCCCACCTCTCATCCCCAGTTCATGATTTTGCCATACATCCTGTGACATTTTTTTTGTCTCCATACAAACGCCACCCTACGGTCTGTCAGTAAGATCCCTTTACTGTCTTGCATTATTCTTGTGACTGCATGACTGATGTAGATAATGCCATTGAAATAGTAAACCCATACACGCATGGAACATGAGCTAAATCCTGCTTTTATATGGGTTCATTCAGCAAGGCAAGCCGAGAAAAAGTGAAAGCGATCCAACTGCAAGAGGCATAGATTCGCATGAGCCCCCGCGACTGCGGGGGCTCATGCGAATCTATGCCTCTTGCTAACACCACTTTGTGTCCATGTTCTTTGGACAGTTGTGGCTTTTGGGCGTTCAGTGAACAAGGATTTTAAGAAACAAACATGCACGTTCGTCAGCAGGGACTGAAAAGGTTTGCTTTCATTAGCTGACTTGATAGTATCTATAGGAACGTTCTTTTCATCATTTGTGCACACGACATTTCGCAGATTTTTAATTTGATCTGCTAAATCCAGCAACAGCGTGCAATGCCAGAGAAAGCCGCACAAAAAAATGTGCTGGTCTGTAACTTTAGACCTATCAGCATACAGCCGTCACTTCCAAACTCACAGACTTGCGACAGTGTGATATCGGGTTTTCATTAATTTCACTGAGTGGCAGACGACATTTGGCTTGCGGTTGCCCTTCAGTCTGTTGCCCGAGGACGTTGGCACTCGCTGTAACTAAGGTTAACTAAGGGCTCAGATTCTGTTTCTCAACCCTTTTCATCCTGATGCACTATTGAGTTGAAATAAGTCTGACTATGACAGTTCAAGGGTGGTGCCAGAATAGCTTGGCGCCTGAGGCGTCAAGCTATTCTGGCACCACCCTTGAACTAAAATGGATGATCGATCTCCTAATCTGTCATGTAGCTTTCATACGACTATGAGCATTTAAAAAAAAGTCGGCTTCAGAATGTAATGGGTTAAATCTTTGTTAATTTTACGCCAAAGACCCTCAGCCGTCAAAAGGAACGTGGACACAAAATTGCGTTAGCAAGAGGTATAGGTCCTCACGAGCCCCCGCAACTGCGGGGGCTCATGAGGATCTATGTCTCTTGCAGTTGGATTTTGTTCAGGTTTTCGTAGCAGTGAAGGGTCAGTTAATACCCCACTTGTCTTGCTGCCCGCTGATAAAGGTGTGGCGGCCTAATCAGCAGGTGGTGTGGCTGAACCACTCAGCAGTTTGCATTGGCCTGGCACACAGGCGTGGGATGATCGTTTCTTACTCATTCGAGACGTGCCGCCTCCGGAAACGCGGTTTAAAGCCGCGTATCCGGAGGCGGCACGTCTCGAATACGTTAATTGTTCACCTCTTAACACGGATAGTACTACACGTGTTGAAGGCCCACCGCTACCGCCGTAACTGTTCAAAGATAACTTCTGTCACAGATGGTTACGAAACGCTACACATAGGTCTAGTTATGGTTCATTTGGACACAGGATAATCCAGTTCAGCACACGGCGTCTTTATACCAAGTAACCTGACAATGACTCTCCACTCCGTTCTAAAAGTACAACGCTTTCACTACGAGAAACAGCTAAAAATAGACTGACACGCTAACGGCTGGGCAGAATAAATAAGTGCGATTACGCGTGTGCTTTTGCTTCGTGTCCAAACTGCTGTTAAAGTTCATTAGGTGTGTCGACAAGACATAACAAACACAAATGGTGCTGAAATGTTTCTTCAGTTTTATGCGTAATGGTACTTTAAGAGCTGGCCAATTACACAACGACTATCCTATGCCTGTGGCTTGGCACAGCAGAACTTATGCAGGCAGGAAATGTAACGTTGAATTTACTGCACGGAGGCCGGGGGGAAAAAATTGAGCTTAACTTAGCTGCTCTCGGGGATTTAAAATGTAATCTGTCTTGTCCAGATTGCCACTTTTTTTTTTTTGCAAAGCCTGGACGAGTAATCTGTTTCTAACCCCTGGCTTTGTGACTCCGGCACGGCAGTGTGTGAAACTTTAACTTTTTGGGTCGTATCAGTGACGTCACTGGTTCTACACTGATCCAACTGAACGTGATTCTGTATTTAAATGATTCATCAGTTAATTACTCACGCACGCATGCACGCACACACAAACGCACACACACATGCCTTTATGGCATGTTTTAAACCTTTTTGCCCCGAGTACTGAAATGCGTTTGGTTGTTTCGGTGACAATAATTGCACGATACTTTCAGTCAGTTTATTCACCCCTTAACTGCCGGGGCAAGGCGAACGCTACACAACTGCAAGAGACATAAATCCTCATGAGCCCCCGCTGTCGCGGGGGCTCATGAGGATTTATGTCTCTTGTTGGTTTTATGTTCTCAGTTTATGCCTAGTTTGTCGCTTTTCCGGCCGTCTGTGTTCTTGACGAGAATGTCAGTCACTGTGCAGTCTTTTCTGGTGCGAAATTCGTGATCACCGGCAGTAAAGGGGTTAAGTGAATCGCACAGTTTGATACAACTTTTTTTTTTTTTGCTGATAGAAATTTTGTCTTGTTATGCACTCGTACGCGATTCGTGTTCCGTGGTGTGAATTAGCTATCGGAACGGATCGTGGCGCTTTGTCTGGAGTCGAGGCGTGACTCGCCAAGCTATCAAATGGATTTTCTCACTGAACCTCCTGAGTCAGAACACTTACATTTTCACAGACAAGACCGCGTAAGCCTCAATTCCACGTGCAAAAAGAATAGATCCTCATGAGCCCATGCGCACAGTTAGGGGCGGCGTGGGCCAGATTCTATTTCTGTTGCTGATAGAATTCTGGACTATTTTCATCCTTAGACATAGAAAGTTCTCGGAGTTCACCATACGATTGATTGATTGTACATTGCTTAACGTCCCGACAGCAACAAGGCTTTCTCAGGACGTGCCTGCGCTGCGGCTTGTGAAAAAAAAAAAATAAACAGAACATTGAATGTATGTCGCCAGCCGGTCAAATACGTTAAATAAACCTAACACATGGGGCCTAAATAAAGCTAAGACCATTTAGCAACACACATCCAATATCAAGAGCTACAGGCAGTGCAGACAGTTGGGAGAGTTTTAAAAAGGCAAATACAGGTGAATGGACCAAGGGTAGACAGAAACACATGCCCCAGAATAGAGGGAAAAACTCACCCTGTGGGGCTGACCAGGGTGACCCTGGGAACTAAAAAGTACCTAACCCCACCCAAGTCCCCCAGGGCAGACCCGGGTGGGTTTTCACCATACGACTGGAGATAAAAATGGTCAGTATTGTCGCTGTGATTACGAGCAGCGTAGGATCAAGTTAGGTCGTGAAGAGCACACAAAATCTGAACCCTAGTACATGCAAGAGTATTGAGTGCAAATGTGACTATATTAAGCAGGGGCTTTTAATTTTTCGGCCACTGGGAAGCGAATTTGGTGTTGGGAGGCATTTTGTGTCAGGTTGAAGATCCCTAACAAAAAAGGTTGGACCCCATCCTTACCCCCCCCTCCACCTCCCCCCCCCCAGCGAGGTAACTGATCCGCCCCTGATAAGGGCGCATGTGGAATATTTCACATATTGAGTGCCACATTATTATTATTATTATTATTATTATTATTATTATTATTATTGCTGCTGTTATGATGATGATGATGATGATAACTCTCTGGGAAAGTTTTACCCCAGTTTGATTAAACAGTGTAACCTAAAGGAGAAATCACACGTCACTCTTTGTGAATCACCAGACATTTCCTGAACTGGCTGTTTCAAACAATCATTTGTCAATGCCTGAAAATGTTCGCATTTCTGGAGAAAAAAATGATTGTCCAAGATTACAACAAAATAACATGTTGAGTGAATAATCTTCTTTTAAATTTTGTTGTTGGGGGTAACATTTTTGTTGTATGCATATAAGGTCTATTGTAATTTGCACCGCTTGATGTGCAGGCGTGAAACGATGGATGACGTCATCGACCCCAACGCCAGCAAAGCCGTGGCCATGACATCACTGGACTGGTGCGCGCGCAGCCACCAGGTGTCGCTTCTACAGACCGTGCTGAGGGCGCACTTCCCAGCCACCCCCATCTCCACCATGCAGCCAGAGTGCAGCCTCCTCCTGCGTCACGCCGTCACTTCCGGGTGTCACGAGACGGTGACGTCCCTGCTGGGCCACGTGGACCAGGCCTTCCTGCAGCAGGCGGTGGGGGCGGATCGGGATGGCGCTGTGAAGACCCGCGTGGACAAGTTGCTGGGGCTCGCCGTGGAGCATGGGCACAGGTGACGACGGAAGCGCTGACTGACCCAATGCGCAGAAGGTCGTCGGGCCGACGTCGGCCGTCGTTGGCCCGCGCATAGCTGTGCGCGGGCCAACGGCGGTCGACGTCGGCCCGATGCCCTTTTGCGCACTGGGGTATTAGTTTGAACTGCACTGTCTAGGTACAGAAGTAGGCAGAAAAAAATGCACGAATCTGACGCATTCAGTGGCTTAACCCTTTGGCCGTCTTCGGCGGTTTATGTCACGACGATCATCGCGACGAAACCCGCTACCGACAGCCAAAGGGTTAAAAGGGCAGACAGACACGCGACCGTATGCTTGTCGGCCCTTGTAATCCACTCATTGTGTCAAAATCATACATCCGTCGTGAAATGGCCTTAGTCGCCTGCTCGGCGTTAAACCCACTAAGTATGTATTTGGACGAAAACGTGCATAGCCCTAGTCGAAGACACGTACAGAAAACCGGTTCTGGTATAACATGTATTCACTTATTAGAATGACAGATGCTTTCTGCCCTTTTTGTTTTTCACTCAACCCCTTTCACTGCCACCGTACGTTCATGTTTGTTTCTGAAATCTTTGTTCATTCAACGACAAAAAGCCAAAACCGTACAAGAAAGATAAACACAAAGTGGTCTCAGCAAGAGGCATAGATTCTCATGAGCCCCCGCAGCCACGGGGGCTCATGAGGATCTCTGTGTCTCGCAGCTCGATCGTGTTCACTTTTCTCGGCTGTGAAAGGGTTAATAAAACGTAACATGGTTTATATATACTACGGGAATGATTAGCAATTCAATGCAAATGTGATTTTTCATTTATGTATTTTTTTTTTTTAGTTGATTCAGTGCAAGCAGACGACACTACGGCTCATTTTTGGTTTTCATTTGTACTTTTTACAGAAATGTAGCGGAAGTGCTGCTGTCTAGGGGAGGTAACCCAAACAGCTGGTACCGCTGCCAGCCCGTACTGCACTTGGCCCTGAGCCTGGGTCACTGTGACCTGGCCTTGGCCTTGCTTGACGCGGGAGCCGACATTCACCTCGCGGGTAGCAAGGGAGAGACGGCCATTTTCCCCGCACTGTCTACAGACTCGGACAGAGCGGTCAGTTGCAATTTTCATTTTAACACACCCATCTAGCCACGAGGCACTACAGTAGAACATGGACCGACCATGATAATTCAAGGGTAGTGCCATGCCAATCTGGCAATACCCTTGAATTATCATGGTCTGACCATCTTCTGCAACCGCACACACAGTCGTTAGGTGGCACCTGCAGAATGTTTGGAATACCCCCAGTAGCAAAACGTCTTCGAGCCCATAACGGCCGCAGTGGGCCCACTGTCGTGCGCGGGCCCATTGCTGCCGTCGGGGACCCGGATTCCTTTGCCTACTGGGCCGACGGCCTTGGGAGAAATAGATTAAGTTTCGAGTTCCAGATTTTGAGAGCCGACCTCTGAAGATTACATTTCAGTTCAGGAGGTGGATTGATGAAGACAGCGCAAAGGGCAGCGCCATACTAGCTTGGCTGCTTGGAGCATATCTGGCACCGTCCTTTTAACCCTTTGACTGTTGATGGGGATGGGTGGGTGTTCTAGAGATTTTACATGTGTCGAGGTAATATTTAAACCGTATGCAAGGCCTGACGAAGTCGATATCAATTCCTACTTTTTTTCTTTCTAATAGACAATTTCCGCAAATCGGAATTAGATTAAAATTGCACGTGTTCCGACGAAAACAGATTAAAAGCCCGGACAAAAGTGCGTACCGCGTGTTTGTCCTGGCTTTAAATCCACTGTTTTCGTCGAAACTCGTGCAATTGTGACTTACTTCTGATTTCCGAACGTCTATTCCAATATGGAGTCTCCACGAGCATTCTGAAATTTGGAGATTTCAGGACGTGTCCAGGAGCTTCGTAACAATTGTTTCCTTTTTCTTTTCTCACAGCTGCCGGTGGTGGATCGTCTGATCAGGGACGGCGCGGACGTCAGTCACCGCACCGCCACGGGCCGTCAGCCAATCCACGTCGCCGCCTTCTCTTCCAGCCCCGATTGTCTCGCGCGCCTCCTTGAGGCCGGATGTGACGTCAGCGCCCAAGATGGCGTGCAGGGCGACACTCCACTGCACCTGGCGTGTTCGCGGTGTTGTCAGGCGGCCGTCGTGACGCTGGTGCAGCATGGCGCGGGGTTTAACCCTCCCAACCATCACGGACACACGCCGCTCAGAAGGTTGCTGCAGCACGCCACGCGGGCAGCTGGAGAGTCGCACGATCACATGCGGATCTCGCTGGCTAGGACCCTAGTCACCATCGGGTTTACGCTGGAGCCTGACTCACGGCCAGATAAACTACTGAGTTCGTCTAGCCGTGAAATAGGCTCCAACACAGGCGTATTGTCTAATCAAAATGATGGTGACCAGCCAGACGGGCTGGACATTGAAGTATCGTATAGCCCACAGTCAGACAGAAACCGAGACGGTCCGAGCGATGATAAAGAAGTTGACCATAAACAAGTGTCAGCACGCGAACTGCCATTTATAGCTTTGCTCCAGTCTTTAACTGCAAAGTCTTTCTCATCCAACGCGGACACATCACAGTCTTCGCAAGGCAACCCAGACTGTGATGTGTCGCTCTCTGGTTCCAGTGGCGCAGTTCTGGGTAGTCCCAAAACAGCAGTCTCTTTCTGCTCCGACAGGGCAGTACCAACTAGTTCTAGGAGGATATGGCCTGTCGGAATCTCCGGGGCAGAACCAGTCAGTTCCAGCAGAGCTGTGGCAGCCGGTACGAAAAGGTCGGTGCCTGCATGTGCCAGCAGGGCGGCGTCACCAAGTTCCCGACGCCCGTGCAGGCGTGACAAGGTGGCGGGGGTGGTGCAGGGCGTGACGGCCGGCTTGCCGCGGGGCGTGAGCTCACTGCAGCACTACTGCAGGCTGGAGATCCGCCGCCACCTGCCGTCACGGCACTTCCAGCAGGCCGTGGTTCAGCTTGAGCTGGCGCCCCACCTCCACCACTACCTCATGTTCAAACCGCGACTCGTGGACAGCACACGTAGAGCGTAGAAACGCAGGGAGTGTGTATCTGGTAATTGTCATCGTGTAGCTATTGATCCCGTGTGAGTGATTATGGCGAATGTGATGGAACTCGCTAACCCCTTCACTACACAAAAAAGTGAACGCGATGCAGCTGCAAGAGGCATAGATTCGCATGAGCCCCCGCGACTGCGGGGGCTCATGCGAATCTATGCCTCTTGTGGAGACCAGATTGTATCCACGTTTCTCGGACGCTTTTGGCTTTTGGTCGTTGAATGAACAAAGATTTCAGAAACAAAAATGTACGTACGGTGGCGGGGAAGGGGTTAAATAGTCCAAGTCACCTAGTTCCTGATGGTGCATGCTTGTATGCTAGCGTTTAAACGTAATCGTTCAGGGCTTAACGTCTTTCCCGCCGTGAGATGGCTTTAGTCGCCTGCTCGGCGTTAAACCCAAATAACTAACAGCTTAAGCGTCTTTTGCCCACCACAAAGGTGATTTCAATCCCGGGGCACCGAATAGGGTCTGAACGAATTTTGAGCCCATCTGGATTCGAACCCGAGACTTTTCGGACGAGATTCAATCGCTTACCACCTGAGCCACCCGGCTCCCCTTTGTGTGTGTGTGTGTGTGTGTGTGTGTGTGTGTGTGTGTGTGTGTGTGTGTGTGTGTGTGTGTGTGTATGTGTTTGTGTGTGTGTGTGCGTGTGCGTGTGCGTGTGTGTGCGAACGCGCTTGTGTGTCAGTGTATGTGTGCATATGATCACTTAATAGCACATTGTATCCAATGATCACTTAATATCGCATTGTATCCAGTAAAACAGTAAACAAAGGTCCTCGGGCCCACGACGGCCGCAGTGGGCCCGTGCACGGCTGTGCGCGGGCCCACTGCGGCCGTCATGGGCCCGAAGTCGTTTTGCTACTGGGCTGTTTCTTTTGTGTGCTTAGCGGATAAGGCGCACTGCTGCGCTAGATGAAAATCATATCACTTGGCCGTAACTTCCTGCCGCCCAGTGAGCAAAACGTTTCTAGGCTTATATCGGCCCGATGACCTTTTTCTAGCTGGGTAGAGATTCTGCTGTCTACGTTAAACTGGCTCAAGCCTGGACATGAAGCTAATTGCTGCATACGAAATGAGTCTGAAATATCTACTGAGGAGCAAAAGAAATGCGGCATTTTTGGGAATCGGTGTTTCCGATGATTCCAGAAATGTCGCATTTCTTTTGTTCCTCAGTATCGGGAGGACTTTCAATGTAGAACCACTCGCAGAATACGCCATAAGTACATTTCTATTCCAAATGCGATGCTGAGCCTACTCCCCGACTGTGTCTGAGTACGCCCACAAGCGGTGCGGGATGTCATTGCAAAAAAATAAAATAAAAAAAGTAAAAAATAAAAAAAAAAATAAAGAGAGAAACGTTTGTGGAGTTTACCAGCCAGAAGAACACCGTAAATTCAGCCTGGTCAATGTAGGTTGGGCAGGTCAGGTGGGGGGGGGGGGGGGGGGCGGGGGGGGGGGGGTTAGCTGTTGAGAGAATATATTGTTTGCACTGTGTTTGCACTTCACCGTGCCATATCATTAACCCCTCCACTGACTAGGAAAACTGAACACGATCCAACTGCAAGAGACATAGATCCTCATGAGCCCCCCGCGACTGCGGGGGCTCATGATTATCTATGTCTCTTGAGGAAACCACTTTGCAGCCACGTCCCTTGGACGACATGGGCTTTTTGGCGTTGAATTAACAAAGATTAACACTTTCGAGACGTGTCGCATCCGGATTCGCGGCCTTAGGCCGCGAATCCGGATGCGACACGTCTCGAAAGAGTTTAAAAACTAAGCCCACAGCCCGTGTCTGCGTGCAGCGAAGGGGTTAACCTCTGTCTATTTTTTTCTTGTTTTGTTTTCATCAGTAAGATAGCTGCCAAACTAGTCAATGTCCATCTCAGTATTTCAGTTACGACGCAGGTGCTGCTTTATTTATAATAATAATAAGTAAAAAATGATGCTTGAGTACGCTGGTCCGCAATGAGTTACGACAAGTTTCAGTTTGTGTGTGTGTGTGTGTGTGTGTGTGTGTGTGTGTGTGTGTGTGTGTGTGTGTGTGTGTGTGTGTGTGTGTGTGTAAAGAGGGAACAGCGTGTGAATAAATGTGCCAGACTTTGAAATTAAGTTAATAATCTGATCTGCTTCGTGGAAATACGTGAAAGATTAAATTTGCCGACACATTGCACTATCAATGTTGTTTTGCCTGAACTAAGACTTTCTTCCTTTCATTTCACACAGTCCACGTAACACAGTTTGTCCATGGGGCCTTTGGTGGAACGGAAGTACTCTCTATTACGTACAAAGGAGACGAAAAGAGAAGTAGGAGAATAGTTATCAGAAAAGTATTCTGACGAGCAAAAGAAATGCGACATTTTTGGAATGGTCGGAAACACTTTAGTGTTTCCGATCATTCCAAAAATGTCTCATTTCTTTTGCTCGTCGGTAAATTTTATTTACGATATTCAGAACTTATAAGTTAGGCCAGCCCCTTTTGTTCATCGTTATAGCATTATTTTAAGTTAGTTAATTATTTGGGTTTGACGCCGAGCAGGCAACTAAGGCCATCTAACGGCGGGCATTATATTTAAGACGCGATCAGACGTTTATAATGGACATATTGCAAACTAGTAAAATAACATTGAACCCTAACAACCTAGTTCACAAATTTAACCCATTTAGCCCCAACGCCCTACAGCAGGAGATGGATTGACCATGACAATTCAAGGGTAGTGCCAGATGAGCTTGGCGCCTGAAGGCGCCAAGCTCATCTGGCACTACTCTTGAACTATCATGGTCAATCCATCTCCCGCAACTGGTAATAGTCGTTAGGTAGGACCTTCAAACTTTCGTTAAAGCTGCCGTGGGGTTAAAAGGATTAAGAGTTGTCCTCTGGAGACTACATAACAGCTAAGGAGTGAATCGACTTTGATAGTTCAAGGGTGGTGCCAGAACAGCGTGGCGCCTGTAGGCGCCAAGCCGTTCTGTCACCACCCTGGAACTATCATGGACGATTTTGTCTTGCTGTAGTGTGTCAGGGCTGAATGGGTTAACCCTTTATTGCTTGGAGTGGGTCTAAGGCGTCAAAGACTGGGCGCATCATTTACCCAGGATGAACAGGCAAACACCTTTATTGCTTGGAGTGGGTCTAAGGCGTCAAAGACTGGGCGCATCATTTACCCAGGATGAACAGGCAAACACCTTTATTGCTTGGAGTGGGTCTAAGGCGTCAAAGACTGGGCGCATCATTTACCCAGGAAGTCCAGGAAGTTGGTTGGTTGTTACATTGCTTAACGTCCCGACAGCAACACGACTTTCTCAGGACGTGCGTGCACTGCTTGTGAAAAAAAAACTAAACAGAATATTGAATGTATGTCGCCAGTCGGTCTAAGACGCTAAATAAACCTAAGACCATTTAGCAACACACATACAAAATCAAGAGCTACAGACAGCGCAGACAGTAGGGAGAGTTAAAAAAAAGAAAATACAGGTGAATGGACCAAGGGTAGACAGAAACACATGCCCCATAATAGAGGGGCTGACCAGGTGACCCTGGGAACTAAAAAGTAGTTAACCCCACCCAAGTCCCCCAGGGCAGACCCGGGTGGAGGCCAGGATGTACAGGCAAACACCTTTAACACAAAATGATTATGGACATGTACACATACACGCACGCACACCCAGACACAGACACACGCAAACCCCCACCCGGTTCTGTGGTAGGGGATTTGGTTGGGCATAACTACTTTTTAGTTCCCAGGGTCACCCTGGTCAGCCCCACAAGGTGTTTTTTTTTTCTTTCTACTGGGGTACATGTTTCTGTTTACCCCTGGTCCATTCACTTGTATTTTCGTTTTTAAAATCCTCCCTACTGTCTGCGCTGGCTGTAGTCCTTGATATTGGATATGTGTTGCTAAATGGTCTGCTGCACATAAGAGATGATGAGTCATGTGTTTGCGGTTAATGCGTTTTTTTTTTATATATCATTTCCCAGTACATAATTATTTTGTAATTGTAATGATTTTCTATCCTATTTAGTAAACTAGGGTACGATGAATTAGCATGAAGGTGCAGCACCCCTAGCATGGCTTAGGTTTATTTAGCACATTAGACCGGCTGGCGACATACATTCAATATTCCTTCTTTGTTTTAAAAAAGCAGCGCAGGTACTTCCTGAGAAAGTCTTGTTGTTGTCAGCGTGTTAAGCAATGTACAACCAGGGACGCACGCACGCACGCACACACGCAGACACACACACACACTCGCACTAGGTGGCTGGCAGGCAGGCAGACACAGACACTGTATACAAACACGTATCTTGTTCATATTTATGGCAGATTTTATTCTTGATAAAATACCTCTGCGCGCAAGACACGTTTCTCAAGACCACAGCAACGATAGAAAAACACAAAGGGTTGCCTCATGAAAGACAGGGAATCAAGCGACATATCGCTAGGGAACATTCGATTCTGCGCGTATTATTGGCCAAAAACAAAAAGTAAAAAAACAAACAAAATGGGATGAACCATAACCCACAAAGTCCCTTCTATATGAGAGCTGTCCTCTCTGTCAATGGTCTCTACCTTTTGTCTTTGACCTGATTCTGATGTTGAATTATCTCCTATTGAAAAAGTCTCGCAGATCTAGTTCTGTAAGGGGCGCAGGACATACGCGTCATTGATTTGTCACACGTAATTTGTCATGACGTAAGCTTTAGTTTTTACGTAATTTTATATGTTACGTGATACGAGTCTCACTTTTGCTTCATAGGCTTGGGAAAATGGTGACAACACTAGAACGTCACGGTACAATTTCTGTCTTGCTATAATTTGTGTGAAAGCAGGTTGACTTTACCTAGCTAGCTACATGATATACTAACTATACGGGTCACCTGAATGCTCTTCTGAAAGCGCGTCGATGTGTGTGTGCGTGTTAGTGCGTGCGTGGGCGCGCGCTACAAACCATCTCCAAGAGGCATAGATCCTCGGCGCCTGGAGGGCGCATGAGGATCTATTCTTCCTGGAGATGCGCGCATGTTTGTGTGTGTGTGTGTGTGTGTGTGTGTGTGTGTGTGTGTGTGTGTGTGTGTGTGTGTGTGTGAGAGAGAGAGAGAGAGAGAGAGAGAGAGAGAGAGAGAGAGAGAGAGAGAGAGAGAGAGAGAGAGAGAGAGAGCCGCGCGCGAGAGAAAATGACGTCATATTTAGAGTATTATGTCAATTTCTGCGTGGTGACGGAGTTGCCTCTTTTACGACACCGCCACTGTCTGACTTTCTATAGAAGTCAAGGTTTTTTAGTGTTTAATTCTTTTCTGAAAATATTTAATTTTTACTAAAGAAGTTGAAAGGATACAAAGCTGGCTAATGAACTCATCCAATGTCTTTCTCCAAACTAGCCATATGCAAATGTTCAATAGGACAAAAAATACGAACTCTAATCTGGGTCAACCGACTTCCTATAAATGGTTGTTTATGTCTTCAATGAGACATTCAATTACAATATGCTCGGAGGCTCTCTTAGCCACCCACTTAAGAAAGTATTTCGCCAAGTTTCAATCTTGTGTGTACAGAAATATCGGAGATTCTCTTGTTTACATACATACGCACACACAATCATACATACGCACATACGGCGCTTCGCGCCAAATGTACGTTCAGCAGCGAGGATAGTGTAACTAGACATGACGTAATTTTTATCTTGCTACTTCAATTGTTAGAGGTTTAGCCTGCCTGCCTTTGACAACATGGACATGCTATTAAATTCGCCCCCACCGCGACCCGTCCTAAAAAGTCCCTTCTATAAATAGAAGGGAATTAAAAAGAGCCCTGAAATTATTCTACAGTAATCCAGAACATTTCTGTGAACTCTTAAACTCCCAGAACTAAATGACTTCCATTCTGTCGAATGGAAGTCATTTAGTTCTGGGAGTTTAAGATTCAAAGCAACATATGAAGAAAGTCCGAACAATGTTATTGACCACACATGAATGAATGTTACTAGCACCCTGTCTCTGGCTCGACAACAAAAAACTCACGAGAACTAAGCACAGATATAGTGAACGCTTGAGGATAGGCTCTTGGTGCAGTTTCACATTCATGAGTTCGAACTACGGAGTATTTTTTTCCACTCCTGGGCTTTACAGTTGGCTTTGCCAGCGACAAAGAACTATTCCGTAGGCAGTGACTGTGAAACACAATAGCTGTACAATGGCACCAAACACAAAACTGCTAAATCTGTTCTTGGGTACAAACGCAGCGCCTTAAGGCGGTACAAACCGACGATCAGTCGCCACAGTTAATGATTCGAGCACACGACTGTCCAGACGTGAACCCAGAACGCAAAAGACCATCGAGCCGAAGTCGGTCGCAGTGGGCCCGCGCACGACACTGCGGCCGACTTCGGCCCGATGGCCTTTTGAGTACTGGGAACATACCATTAAAATCTTTTTAAAGACCTCCATTCAACACATTAATTTCGTTCTACATTTAAAGTGATTTAAAGTTCATATTATTGCTAAACAAAACAATGGTGAAGATCAAATAAAAAATCGTAAAAAGCAATTAAGACGATTTCCAGAAATAAAATGCCCGCCTTTTGACGCAAACATAGATTAAAAGCCCGGACAAACATGCGACATTGTTTTAGTATTGTGTCAGTGTGCATTTGGACGTTTGTGTACGTTGTCGGTACCTTAGTTAGTTAATTTCATTTAGTTAGATTATCTACATGTAAAGCGCTCTGAGCCTTTCTTTGTCGGGATATTGCGCTATAGAAGAGTTATATATTATTATAATTATATCGCATGTTTGTCCCGGCTTTTAATCCCCAGTTTACGTCAGAAGATGCGCAGTTTTCGACCCACTTCTAATTTTCGGAAATCGCTTATTATCAAAAATGGTCGTGTATGTGTGATCAGAAAAGGTCTTCCTTACAGAACCCCGCCACAGTCGATAAAACGCTTCCGGTATATACACAAAACGTATAAACCGATCCAATAGCCGTTTTATTAACTCATTCGCATAAGCCGCGCATCCGGATGCGGCTGGCCACGAATGAGTTAACAATAAACCCAAACAACAATAGAGGAAAATATACAAACAAAATTACAAATGTCAAATAAGCTAACGTAAAAGACATGTTCAAATTATGCGAATGGTGTATGTGAACTATATTGCACTTCCCGGGAGAAAGGCTAAACGGACCATACATATACAAACACTGTATATTACATGATTTGGTATTTTTTTTAATGACAAACGATCATACAGATCTTGTGCCTTCCATTGTGCTTCAAGTCAAAACAGAACAACAACAGCGTCAACAACACGAAGACGGATGAAGACTACACCAGACCGTGGACATGATTTTGGCAGTCAATACAGGGCCAGTGAGATTCTGTCTCCTGTACTTTGGCAACGAACACTGGAGAAGCAACAACATGGTCCGCGTAGGTGCAACACGTAAGAGTTACAGCATGGCAACCCATTCAGTTTGCGGGAGTACTCCCAAGGGGAGTACTCCCCAGACAGACCCGCTTGGGGAGTACGCCACGTACATTTTTATTTAAATGAGAATAGACCCACTCCATGTATGAATACACCCCCCCACCCCCCAGAAGAGAGACCCACTCGGGAGTACGCCACAAGTACGCTTCTGTTCAAGTGAGATGCGTACCCCACACAGACCCTCTCGGGCTAGACGCCACAAGTACACTTCTATTCAAATGAGATGTGTACCGCACATACAACCACTCGGGGTGTATGCCACAAGTACACGTTCTATTCAAATGAGATCTATATCCCATATATACCCACTCGGGGAGTACGCCACAAGTACACTTCTATTCAAGTGAAACGCGTACTACACAAAGACCCACTCGGGGTGCACGCCACAAGTACATTTCTATTCAAATGAGACGCTCAGCATCTCATTTGAATAGAAGTGTACTTGTGGCATACTCCTCGAGTGCGTCTATCTAGGGAGTACTCCCACAAACGGCAGGTTAACATCATATTCGATTAGAAATGTACTTTTGTGGCTTACTCCCAGAGTGGGTCTGTCTGGTGTGTAGTACTCCTGCAAAAGGTACGGTCACAAGTTTGAAATTCAGTTCACCTCGGCTCTCCCATCTCGTCCACATGTGTGCTGCTGAGAATTTGGAGTTTAAAGTTACACACTAGCTCGCATATTGGTAGGGACTGAGACTGATTGAGGTACACTGCATTTGGAATCCTTGTCACAAGCACCTCTGCCGGGGTCTGCAAAACATTCACACAGCGGCACCATGACGAAAAACACTATTAAATTATGACATCATGTAATGACATCATGGCAGTGTTACTGACGCAATGCGAGCACCACTATATGAAAACTCTCTTAACTATATATAATGCCTGCTGGTCTGTGATTTTGACTCTACGGCACTAGGCCGTAAGACTCACAAGCCAGCACACAATTATGCCACTGAGAACTGCAGAAGGTACCAGACAACAGTTGCGGGATAGTCCTGCGTCACTACGATATATTTCAAAAGTTGGGAGAATCGTATTCAGTCGATAAGCTAAGTATCAGCAGCAGCAGCAGACCAGACGCTAGAAACTTTGACAACCTTTCGGCATCAGAGTAAACTGGCGAGCGTATGGCATATCAGCAAACGGTCACGCTGTAACATCATGACGCTGTCTGATATTAACCACTTCCCTGCCACTGTAAGTACATTTTTTTTTCCTGTATGAAATCTTTGTTCACTTTATGCCCAAAAGCCAACACCGTACAAAAAGCATGGATACAAAATGAACTGGTCTCAGCAAGAGGCATAGATCCTCATGAGCCCCCGCAGTCGCGGGGGCTCATGAGGATCTATGTCTCTTGCAGTTTGACCGTGTTCACTTTCACTCGGCAGTGAAGGGGTTAAACTAAAACCGGTTACCAAAGGCAAGATATGTAGTGCCGTTATAGGTCTAGGCGCTTTGCGTACCATGTGCGGGTGCACTCCCCAAATAGACCCACTCGGGGAGTACACAGCAAGTACATTTCTATAGAAGTGTACTTGTGGTGTACTCTCCGAGTGGGTCTGTCTGGGGAGTACAACCGCAAACAGTACGGGTTACTAGCCAACCTATATTTATACTTGTTACCCTCACATGAAAACTGTCCACACAGCAGTCAACAACACTTTCGCAGATGAGGCTACCACTGACAGGGAAAGCCACGCCGCAAAACTGCAGAGCCACATATTCGCGGCGTTGCTGTCATAGTGCACACCGTTTTCCATGCAGGACACACATGTATCAGCTCAGAGACATAGAACGACATAAAAACTAAGAAAGAACTTGATATTTCTCTGATCAACTGCAATACCTGCAAAATGACCGTCAGTCAACAACAATAAAACACGCGGCATGCGCACACACTACACAATTCTGAGCTTACCCGTGGCACGGCTGCCAACAATTTAATTCTAACATACATTATAATTTGTTCCGGCTTAGGATGTGGTGTAGGATCTACATGGAGCTGTTCGTTGTACTCAACAACACTTGGCAGGACACAAACACCCAACCAAAATTAAAAAAAAAAAAAAGGTCGGTTAAGGAATCGCGAGCACACCACGCAGCGCACACACATATTTATGCTTGAGGTGCTGTGCCTTTAACCTTTAAACTCCCAGAACTAAATGACTTCCATTCTATAGAATGGAAGTCATTTAGTTCTGGGCGTTTAAGAGTTAACAAATCAACACGACTGAATGATCTATCTAGCTCTAGTACACCCAGTATAGGCTAAGCGGGGAATCAACACAACTGAAAGCAATCTGTCCAGCCCTATACTAGGCTCAGGTCGACAGTGGGATGTATGCATGTTGCTGTGCCCTGGACCGGGATTCTGAGAATCCTGTTTACTGGCACATCAGCATGCATACATTCCAATAGCGTAGGAAGATATTTTTCATTGGGGTAAGGGGGCGGGGGTCAGGAGAGGGGGGGGGGCAATTGCCTCGCATGTTACTTTCCATCTTTCAGAAAATCATACAACGGGGTTTTAGGAGGGGGTGGGGGGGGGGGGCGGGGACGGTGGAGTGGGGAGGGGGGGGGGGATGATTCTGGGTAACGACACCTCCAGCCGCTCAAAAGTCAAACAGCGGACACGATGACGTGTGTATGTGTGTGTGTGTGTGTGTGGTGTGGGGGGGGGGGGGGCTGTAAAGCTGGGCGGCAGTTTCGTCCGAAATAAAAAGCATCAACGTAATACTCAGAAGCTTATCTTTATTTTTTTTTTATTCAAAAATAGTTTTTCCCACAATAAAATGAGACGGGCGGTGGGGGGGGGGGGAGGTGGGCGGGAGGGGGAGTAGGGGGGAGGGGGCTCCCCGGTTTCTACGCCACTGCATTCTCATCGGTCCCAAATGACTGCTCGCTGTGCTGGCTGCACTGTCTAAAACAAAGCTACATTAACCCTACAACAGGAAACACCTTGTGGCGCCAAACTATTCTGGTACCACCCTCGGCAGGTCTGCGCCATCGTGAACTGCAATAACTACAGTCCTCGGAGTACAAGACCCAACCAAGTACGCAAAGGTCCTCGGGCCGACGATGGTCGCAGTTGGCCCGCGCACTACCGTGCGCGGGCCAACTGCGGCCATCGTCGGCCCGAAGACCTTGTGTTAATGGGTAAATTTGGGAACTGCCACCAGAAAAGTTAACGTACATTATGCCAGTCGGTCGCGACACACCCGTTTGGCAGGACAGGTGATGAAATCAAAACTATGGCGTAATAGATGATAGACAGCAAAATACCAGCACCAGTGAATGAATATGATCAGGGCCGTCCGCTAGCTATTGACCAGTATCTGCCCCTACCATTGGCCAATGTACTCCCCAGATATGTTGACCCAGTCGGGCCGGAGTTCGCCACTGACACGCACACATTCCTTCGACGCTAAATGAAACCCCTACCTTACTCGGGTATTACGCCACAAGTAGATTTCTATTCATCTCATTCATCTCGCAGCATCTCATTTGAATAGAAGTGTACTTGCGGGGTACTCCCCGTGCAAGTTAGTGCTTTCATTTAGCGTCGAAGGAATGTCAGCTTCCGTGTGCATTAATGACAAACAGACCATGGGGAAAGGTCACTATGGCCGACGCAACGCAACAGTATCTAACTTCAGGACAAACTGTTCTTCAGGGCCATCGCAGGTGCTCATACACCCTCTCTGGCTCTATTTACATCTGTGATCGTCAAGCAGACAGTGACAAGACGACCTCCACTTGTTCTGAAACACAATTCCGACGCCGCATACAAGCACCACAACGCCCTTATCCCATTATAAATGTCTGTTACTCGATTGGTCAAAATGGCCATCCGCGATTTCGAGAAATGACTGTCAACAAAACACACAAATTATTCTAATAACAAGCACGCAAGTACATAACCTGCGTGTTAAAAAATACAGCACAAAAAGGTTCTTGACGATTTTAGCTCTTAGTCGTGGTGAACAGAGATCATACTGCGATAAATTTCGCACGGCACGCTCAACTCGCAAACCAACACACAGTCTACAAGTACTGAAAACTGGTCATCTTGGTGTGAGAGAGAAGCATTCAAACAAGTGTGGATAGTACCACACGAATGAAACAAGCACACGAACGGTGTGCAGAACATCCTTGTAGTCACTTGGTCAGCCAGTCGGACTCGCACAACTTAATTATTACGGGAACTCAAGTCTATATACATGTATTTCCAACGTGAGAGAAGTCAGTGACATTTCACGCACGTTCTTTATATCCTCAGAAAACACAAGGGCATCGGGCCGATGTCGGCCGCTGTCGGACCGCGCTGTGCGCGGTCCGACAGCGGCCGACGTCGGCCCGATTCCCTTGTGCTCATAAAAGGGTAGTAGTAGTAGCCGAATATTGCCAGTCCTGTCCGTAAAGCTATGTTATGAAATCGCAGTCATAGTAACAATGAACACAGCACGCGTGATATGGGCAAAGCTGGGTGTCGCTCTCGCAGTCTATTCACGCCGGGAGTGGGTCTGGTGCACAAAATCTGTCAGGTCGACCACACGCAAAAACGCTGATGTCGGCAGCTTGCTCTCTTAGATGCCGCCGCGTCGGTATTCATGTGTTAATGAACCCCCATCTGTATGCGGCCTCTAGTACAGTTTACGGCGCCGGTGGCTGCACACGTGTACAAGGAGGGTTGACCCTTTGGCTGTCGGTAGGCCGGTTTTTGTCGCGATGATTCCTGTAGGAGCCCTTTGGCTGTCGGCAGCGGGTTAAGTTGTCGCGATGATTCCTGTCGGTAGGAGCCCTTTGGCTGGCAGCGGGTTAAGTTGTCGCGATGATTCCTGTAGGAGCCCTTTGGCTGTCGGCAGCGGGTTAAGTTGTCACGATGATTCCAAAGGGTTCATGGCCAATATCGAGATGCGTTTTCGCTCAAGCAACAAGCGTTAAACAAACACGTTGAGCAGGAAAACACAGATTCGGGTTAACAATGACGAGGAACCCAAGATGATTTTTGTGCAGACGGCGAAGGCAGCGAACACACACATATCTATATAATTATTTTTCCTTTAAAACAGTCAAGCCTTTTTAGGGTGCTCCCCCCAGTAACAAAAGGTCTCCGGGCCCACGACGGCCGCAGTGGGCCCGCGCACAGCCGTGCGCGGGCCCACTGCGGCCATCGCGGGCCCGACGACCTTTAATTGTTGGGTATGGCACACAACAAAAGCGGAACGCTTTTCAGTCTGTGCTGAAGTGGCTCTCAGGCTGTATCACGTGTCGGCTGCCGCCATACACAGGTTACCTCTCTTGATCCGCGAATCATGCGTAACCGAGCGAGGGAAGTCACCAGTGTGGTGTCGCTATGTACACTGCACAGTGTGATTTCAGCACAGTCATTCAGCACCAAACATGTGACGAACGATACCGACGAGTAAAAGAAATGAGACATTTTGGGAATCATCGGAAAGACCTTAGTTTTTCTGATGATTCGAAAAAATGTCGCATTTCCTTTGCTCGTCAGTCTAGTTATTGTGAAGTTCATAAAATGAACACTAAAGCCTGTTAGTCTTTTCAGTGGTGACGTTCGTGACGTCTTAACAGTTAGCGTCATGCCTGTTCTGTCATGTGATGTACTTACACTGACGTACTTACGGCGAGTGTCATGTATGTGACATCAATACGGGGAGCACCAAGCATATGGCGTTTTGTGACATATATTCGTTCTCCGACGTCTTGACAGTAAGTACGATGAGCATCAAATACTGTGTCGTTTTGATTTGTCCTGATACTTGCCATGCCTGTGACGTCTAAAATAGTCATCGCCAAGCATGTGACGTCTTGTGATGTTCATTCTCTGACGTAACAGTCCCTGCGACATGTGTACAGAGATCATAACTCCTTTGACATCTGTCCAATAGACACCAAAGCCACGACTGACGTCTTCACAATGACGTCTTTACTGTTAGCACCAAACCTGGACGTTTTTTTTTCAGTGACGTCTTGTGACGTACGCCCAGTCAGCGCGGAGTTGTGACGTCATGATGATGGCGGAGGTCATACGAGGTCGGTCTCGGGCTCGGAGTCTAGCGTGGTGGGCGTGTGGGGGAAGGGGCTGGAGGGCGGCGACATCTCCGAGGTGCGCAGGATGGTGATGCCGGAGTCGGAGCTGGACGAGTCGTGGCGGTCCTTGTCCTGCACACACACCAACCCACGGACAGTTAGTGGCCACGTCACCAAGTCACACCCAGACAGGCGAGCAACGGCGAACACACAGCACATCCACATAGGCAGTAGACGTGAAAACAGCACACGGATGGTAGAGGTGAACACAGCACACGTACACATGGTGAATAGTGCAGAAAAAGCCACGTAATAACGGAGTTTGACCACGACATCCAGACCCAAAAGGTGACTGCCAAGCGTGTAAATTGCGGAGAAGAACCCAACGGAGAAAGAAACACGCTTAGAAAAGACAGTTACAACACAATTTGTGTTGTAACTGTCTTTTATAAGCGTGTTTCTTTCTCCGTTGGGTTCTTCTCTGCAGTTTGACACAGTTGTATCACAGGGAAAGGTACAGCACACAGAGGCGGGGGGTACTTGAGCAATGGTTTAGTAGTTTGGAACAGGTTGATCACAGTCAAAAAGTGGAACTTAGCACACCCAACAACACGTATACAGGTAACAAAAACACGCAGGTAACTTCTCACCACGCCCGTCACCTAAACAATTGCCGATGCAATGTTGTTTGTGTTTTCACGTTTACGCACGTATCGATAAGTCTAGCGTGTCGAGATCTGTTCGCAAATCGCGACTTTTGAGCTAAACGTTTCCTCGTCACTGCCGGCTCCCAGGGCCCGACTCCGTAAGGTCCAAAATCACAGACCGGAACAAATAGTATAGTAAACATCACAAAAACTCAAGGCCTCAACCTTATTTAACCCACTTGGCCCCGACGCCCTACAGCAGGAGATGGATCGACCATGACAATTCAAGGGTATATCCAGATTAGCTTGGCGCCGTCAGGCTGGGCAAGCTAATCTGGACCAACCCTTGAATTATCATGGTCGATTAGTCTCCCGGAAGCAGTACTCAGTCGCTAGGTCACACCCCCGAAATTTGGGAAATGCGGCCGTGGGGTTAAATGGGTTAAAAGGCATGAAACACGACTGGAAAAATCCCCATGTTAACGTGAAAGAGCCTTTAAGTCGGAGGTCAGTCGGACTCGGACAGAATGATCAAGTCCTTGTCTCCCCAGTGTCTCACCCTGTCGGCCGGCAGACTGCAGGCGATGCGCTTGGTGCGGATGAGGGGGGACCGCTTGAGGACGGAGGGAGAGCGGTCGCCGTTGTTGGCCACTGGCGCCAGAAGGGTGGAGGCCTGGGCAGTGCCGGCGCTGGCACTACTCTTCTCGCCCACCGTGGACATCTGGCCGGACAGGCAGGTCAGCGGGATCTTGAACATGTTGAGGGACGGGCCATTTCCGCTCTTGGCTGCACGCACAGGAAACACGTCAATCAGTACAGTGTGCAGTAGGTTCAATAGATGATTTCCGGAAATCAGGAGTCATTTCTAAATAATAATAATAATAATAATAATAATAATAATAATAATAAAGCAGATTTGTTAAGCGCATATTCTAACAGTAGCTCTCAGCGCTGATACAATGAAAAAACTAAAAGCTAACACACACACACACAGACACACACACACACACACACACACACACACACACACACACACACACACACACACACACACACAAACACACACACACACACAGTGGTGATGGATGGGGAAATGGACGAGTAAAAGGCAACGTTGTAAATGTGGGTTTTGAGAAGTAATTTGAATGCGGAGAGCGTTTGACAGTTACGGACAGGGGTCGGGAGGCTGTTCCAAGTGGGGGTGGAGGGTGGGGGGGGGGGCAAGATGGGAGAGGGCACGACCGCCACGTGTCTTACATTTGAAATTGGGAAGGCGAAATTTACGTGTGTCTACTTAATCAGTTTGAAATTACAGTGCTACTACCCTTAAAAGACACATTAGTATTTCCTTACGTGTTTCTCTTTTACCGGACACGCTGATCATCGTCTGTTTAAACTCCCCCCCTCCACCCACCCCCAACCCACACATTGTTATGTGTAAAAGTCTTTGTGGCAATATTTAGCACAACTGACTGACCTGAAGGTGAAGGTGGCGGAGAGAAGTTGGTCTTGTCTTTCGGGGACGCCGTCTGGGCGGCGGACGAGGCAAAGTAGATGTCACACTGCAAACAAAATACACTCGCTGTCAGCATTCGTACAGCAGGGATGCAACTAGGACATCGGTCATAGTACGATTGCAGGGCAAAAATGTCCGATGAACGTAGGGGCAAGTAGGTCAAATGTCCTATTATATTTCCCCCGAAGCAGCATATTATGTCCGATCACTTTCATTTTGTCTTGGAATTCGTATGTTACGCAGCACATTAGCAGTCTAAATCTGCATTGCAGGCAGTGACCACTCACGAAACACAATCTTATGTGTACTATGCACTACTACTGCAGGGGCCAGTTGCATGAGCGAGCTTAGTCCTGCACCAGCCACTAAGCAAGGTGCGCCGCTATCATGCAACTGGCCCTTTGTCGTCTGCAATTCTTTGCCCTACCCGTCGTTGTGCGCAATGATATCACACGAATACAAGAATGTTGTGCCATGATGACCGACTATATTGACAAGCAAAAGAAATGCGACATCACTCGAGCCATCGGAGACACTGCAGTGTTTCCAACGGCTCGAGTGACGTCACATTTCGTTTGCCTGTCGGTATAAAATGTCAACACGGCGAACATATGTCCTATTCACTGTTGACAAACCAAAGACATTTGACCCACCTGCGGAAATGTCTAGTTGCATCCACAAAATGCATGTACCATAGTAATCCCACAGCCGTCTCCGCCATAACCCCTGCCACTGTATATACATTTTTGTTTCTGAAATCTTGGTTCATTCAACGACCAAATGCCAAGACCGTCCCAGAAACATGGACACAAATTGGTCTCAGCAAGATGCACAGATCCTCATGAGCCCCCGCAGTCGCGGGGGCTCATGAGGATCTATGCCTCTTTCAGTTGCATTGTGTTCACTTTTTATCGGCAGTGAAAGGGTTAAATTCTAATTCTATCATACCATAACAATTGGCTTAAATGTCTTCGTTTATTTTTAGAGTCGCAGGTAATGGCAAACAACTACTATATTTTAACCCTATGGCTGTCGGTGTCGGGGTTTGTCGCGACGATTCCTGCAGGAATCATCGGTGACAAAAACAGCTGCCAAAGGGTTAAGGACAGAGCCAGAAGAGGCGCAAAGCTTTTCCTGGCACTACAACAGAACAATCATGGTCAGTCCTTCCGCACAGCTTGTGTGAAATTTAAATCACAAGAAGACAATTCCAACATTCGGGAAGTTCGACCTTCTGGCTCAGATTGATAACCCTTTGGGTGTCGGTAGCGGTTTTACTCGCGATGATTCCTGTCTTCCTGTCAGAATCATCACGACTAAAACCACTACCGACACGCAAAAGGTTAAAAATCCTTGCCGGTCCTGTTTATCATTGACAGTTGTTGTGGTGATGATGATCATAATGATGATGATAATTGACACAGACGTAGATGCCGATAATGCTGATGATGTCGTTACCTTGGAAGTGATAAGGGTGAGGTCGGGCATGGTGGTGGTGTGCACCAGGTTGCCGTTGATGATAAGGCGTATCTCTATGGTGTCGGGGGTGAAGGCCATCACGTAGGGAAAGGCACACACTGTAACAAAGACCACGCCACAATCAATTCCTGCCTGTTTGAATGTACCCCAGTATCCCGCCACAATCAGTTCCTGCCTGTTTGAATGTACCCCAGTATCAAAACGAGTCTGGCCCACGCCGGCCGCCATAGGCCCGAGGACCTTTGCTTACTGGGTATGGGTAGGTGAAGAGGCGACAAGGACCATCTGAGGCCGATTGGCCGTCAAACCGTGACACGTGGCACACTTTGAGTGGGATATTATAGCATAGAAGCGGAGTGTTCGTATACTATTCATTTCTAGACAGACCCAGCGACTCCCATTCTCAAACTGTTCAGCTCTCAGTGACTATGAATCAAACAGATTGAGAATGGGAGTCGCGTACCGCGGTTGTTTGCACACTCACGCTTGCCAGCCAAACCGCCTGGAGGTTTACTATGCGATCCCCGGCAGAAAGCAACGCGCGGTAAGACTAGAAGAATATGGTGTGAGTGGGAATTTGCATGTAAAGGTGGTCTTGAAAGGTTATCTCTTACTCCTTGAATGGTGCTCCTCTGCTTTGAGCCAAAACATATGCGGCAAAACGATATACCTTTGTGCACTAAGAAACGTCAAGCAATGGGAACAAAAGTTTGCACACTCAGTAAGCTATCGGAACAGTGGAAACCACTACTGATGAAGTCAGTGGCGGCAGCAAACCAGTAATAGCTGATACCTCTGCACTGACTGACCATTGCACTGTCGGTAGCATTTTTGTCGCGATGATTCCTGCAGGCATCAGCGCGACAAAAAGCGCTGCCGACAGCCAAAGAGTTTGAGACGTACCTATGGACTGAGGTTCGGAGTTCCAGTGAAAGTCGAAGTCGTGACAAGTCTCCTCTCGCAGCTTTTGGAAGTGACTCACGTCTGCAAGGCAAGTAAAACACATCCGCTTTACTGAAGTCCAGTGAGAAACATGTTGATGAGGGGAAGGAGGGAGGGGGGGGGGGGGGGGAGGGGATGGGGCTGTACCCTAAAAATCGTGATGCGTGACTGACGTTTTTTTCGGTTGTAGTGATTCGTGATTGCAAAATTTGTTAACCCTTTGCGTGTCGGTAAGCGGTTATAGTCTGGGTGAGTCCTGCAAGAATCATCGCGACTAAAACCGCTACCGACACCCAAAGGGTTAAATCCTCGTGATCCGTGAAAGAGGATTCGTCGTGAAACGTGAAAGCAAAAAAAACCAACAAAAAAAACCGAGGATTGACGAAGCAATAAGAAACTTCGAAATCCGGACGAAAAGAATTATATCATGTGTGTACCATGCATGCAATTAAGCAGTTTGAACTGATGGATAAGCATTTAGCTGTCGGTAGCGCTTCTTGTTGAGGCGATTTCTGCATAAATCACCCCGACAAAAAGCGCGACCGACTGCTTCAAGGGCGTACAACATCCACAGTACAGACGAAAGCAAGATGCAGGCAATTTAATTCATTCAGCCCGACGGCTGTATTTCCCAAATTTTGGAGGCGTCATCTAATGACTATGCACCACTTGCAGGAGATGGATCGACCATGATAATTCAAGGGCAGTGCCAGATTAGCTTGGCGCCTAAGCTAATCTGGCACTACCCTTGAATTATCATGGTCGACCCATCTCCTGCTGTAGAGCGTCAGGGCTGAATGGGTTAAATCACGTCAGGACAAGTTAGACTCACGGTTATAGCAAAGAATCAGTTCTGCTTCGTCATCTTCGTAAATATCCAAGGCGGCCACCAGATTCACCTGTCGATTAGAAAACAGATCAGTGAATCCGTGATATAAAGTGAATATATTTCACACTGCACATTCTTACATCATGCTCATTTTCAGCCAAGAAGATGTCTTCAACTAAAGCACTCCGTCGATGTGTTACATCGGATTGACGCCGCGCCACCTTCCGTGTTACACCGGAATTACGCCATTGACTTCATAGTGAGACACATTCCGGTGTAACTATCTTTTATATGTAAATATCAAACTATAAAAAGCGTGTGCGACATTTTTTAAGAACACAAAAATCACCAGAAACTGGCCACCCCCCAAAAAATCTAAAATGATTCTGTGACCCATTGAGCAGTGTGTATTGTAATAGGTTGTTTCTACACATAACACAAGTGCACAGCAGGTGAATAAAGTTATCTGAAATTGGGCAAATATAAATCACAAATGGGAATCATTATTTTGAGGATTGTGATGTTTAATAGCGACTCAATGTGTTCAGAAATAGACCCGACGTTCTACAGCAGAAGGTGGACTGAACATGATAAAATTCAAGGGTAGTGCCAGATTAGCTTGGCGCCTGAAGGGGTTAAATAGGATAAAAGTGAGAAAGTTTGTACGCGCAAAGAATGTGTTGCGTTGTTCCTGACCTTGGTGGCCTCGACACTGTAGAGCTGCAGCGTGTCGCCGTTCTTCTCGTTGATGAGGTCGAACTGGGTCTTGTAGCCCACGCAGATCTGGTTGTCTGCCTTCAGTCCGTCGATGAGCGTCACCAGCTGCGGCACGTCCCCACACTGCAGCTCCTGTGGAATAATAATAATAATAATAATAATAATAATAATAATAATAATGATGATGATGATAATAATATTAATGATAATAATATTATTATATGAATATAATAAATAAGTAAAAAAATAAATAATGTACATGCCCATGTATAGCGCTTATAACTCAGTCAGTGTCAGCCAGGCTGACGTAGGCAGTGTATCTACGATCTTCGTTAATTCAGCATCACAAAGCCCTAGTTTTCCCAAGAACATGGAATAGTCAGCAAGAGGCATAGATCTATGCCTCTTGTAGTTGGGTGGTGTGGACATTTTCTCGGCACTGAACGGGTCAACATTTTTAATCTCAGCGCTGACCTGAACAACAACAACAAAAAGGTCCCTGACTGACAATTTCAGTGTCTGGATTTAGCGCCATGCATCTCGGTTTTAACATTGAGTTGAGTACCTTGTTACTTTTCCTAAGAGACACATTTTCAAGCCCTTACATGCCACTGAACGTTCGCCCCCTCCCCCCAAAAAAAACAAAAAAAAACAAAAACAAAAAAAAAAAAAAAAAAAAAAAACCCTCTCCCCACCCACTCCCAAAAAAAAAAAGAAGAAAAAAAGGCCGGTGTGTGACATACCCTGATAAAGGTGAAGCTGTCGATGGTGTCAAGGTCAACTGAAGGGCACCAGGCGGACCAGGCTGCGGAGTGTTTCCAGGTGAACAGCAGGAGCCGCTTACCCACCGCTACCACCATCCTCAGGTGTGAACCCCCCGGGCGGCTCAGCGAGTACAGGTGACACCCTGCACGCACAAGATCCGCAGGGCGATATCAACAAACAGCACAACTAGGAAACACGTCTAAGGTGAATGTAAGTTGGCACTCAGTATACTAGGAACAAGCGAACTGAACTGAATAAGTAAATCTTTAACTGCAGGTTGATACCTTCCATACAAGCTGTCCTGTTAACCCTTATCACCCTGATACACTACTGCTTAAAATTAAAATTGACCATGATAGTTCAAGGGTGGTGCCAGAACAGCTTGGCGCCTGAGGCGCCAAGCTATTCTGGCACCACCCTTGAACTAATATGGGTGATCTATCTCCTAATCTGTACTGTGGCCTTCATAGGACAATAACTAAAGTTTAAAAATTAAGCCTCGGGTGTAATGGGTCAAAACTCTAACAGGACACGAAATTATATATTGAAAAGGCATGACGGCAACAAAGAACGACAACACTGCCTATCAATAAATAATCGTACCCCAGTACACAAAGGCCATCTGTCCGAAGTCAAGGCCCCGATAGCCTTTTGCGTACTGCGCCTTGTCCTAGCCTACACATTCAGCCCTGACCACACTACAAAAAAGGTACAATTGTGTATTTGGATCCAGCTATTCGTGTAGGCCTATGTCTGCGAGATTCAGTGAGCACAGATGTGGGAGTGTAGGTCTGTCAGTGAAAGATTATGTGTGACCTCTGACCTTTCGTCCGTTCGAGTCTGTGGTCCCGGCAGTCACTGCGCGACCTAACGACCGCCTCATTGGCTTCGCCCTCGAAGTCATGCAGCCGGAACACGTTGATCTTGCCGTCCTTGCCTGGAAGCACAAGAAAGGAAAAAAAAAAAAAAAACCCTACACGTTCACATGCACAGATCGATGGCAAAAACAATAACCCGATAACAGTATACAATCGCTCATTCTCGGAGAGTTCGTGCAAGCACACCAAATTAAGATTCATTTGAACGTTGAACGCCGAGTCCCGTGCCCTTTGCTGGAGTACCCCCCAGCTAGACCCACTTGTGGCGTACTTCCCTGAGTGGTTCTGTCTGGGAAGTACTCACGCAAACGGTACGGGGTTAATCAAATATATGCTTAACACTTTGGGTGTCGGTAGCGGTTTTAGTCGCGATGATTCCTGCAGGAGTCATCGCGACTGAAACCGCTACCGACACCCGAAGGGTTAATGTCATCTATTTGACTGTGGATGTGGAATGGCGACGTGACAAAGGGCGCGTGCGACAGCCACTAAATAAGATTAAAGCCTTTATGCACACACGGCTCAATCGCTCGTAAACAATTATTCCAGTTAACTGCTCTCTTCAAAGCTTCGCACTTCACGGCAAAAAATACATGAAAGAACATTGACACTCGGCAGGAAAAATCGTTAACTCTTTGAACCCTGAAAATCCTACGAGCATTTGCTTTAGCCGGGATTCTAAAGATGTTAGAGACGGGTTCCCCAAAAACTTACAGGATTGTTGTCCACATAAATTTTATCTACTTGGAGGATTGCGTACTGAAGTTTACATTTTCACAACAAATCAACGGCTTTCGGACCAAATCCAGTAATTCAATACAGACAGAACCATCCTCAAAGCTGTTCCTATCAGAGTTCAGTCATTAATGGACACTACTGACTGAAAAGTTTAAGATATTTTGCCTGATGAAATAAACACCAGGGGCGGATCTGGGAGGGAGGGGGGGTGAAAGTTGTTTCCAGAGCTTCCGCCCCACCTCCCCCCCAAAAAAAAAAAAAAAAAAGAGAGAGAGAGAGAGAGAGAGAGAGAGAGAGAGAGAGAGAGGAGAGAGAGAGAGAGAGAGAGAGAGAGAGAGAGAGAGAGAGAGAGAGAGAGAGAGAGAGAGAGAGAGAGAGAACAAGAAAACAAGAAAAAATTGCGGAAGAAAAAACTTTTCATAGCTTTCATTTTTCGGATTAAGGAACACTTCCATCCACCCCCCCCCCCCCACCCCCAGCCCTTCGCTTAATCATTCGGCCAGTGGTCGAAAAATGCTCACAGGTTAATCTCCCACCACCACCCCCCACCACCCCTAACAATACAGACACACTGGTTTGCAAATATCTCGCCTGTGGGCACCAAATGTCTCAGGTTAATTGTCCCAAACAAAATGTTGGAACCACGCCACCCCCACCCACCCCCCACCCCCCGGGCTGGGAGATACCACACACACCTTTGTCCATCCGAAGGATAAGCAGCCCGTGTACCTCCACCACTGTCAGCTGTTTGACCGTTACAGTCTTGTCGAATATCAGGCGAGGCGACTGGCCTTCTGCAATATACACATACAAAAACCCTCCTTTAGCACAACAATATCAGTACACCCCAGCAAAATCCCAATCCTACCTGCAAGCTGCATAGACTAGTCTTTCACATGACTCCGAGGGGTTTACAGAAATCAAGTCCTTCGGAAGCCGGTAAGGCACAGCGTAATTTCTTTTCCCAACAGAGTTCCGTAACGCAAGCTTCACGCATAGTTCTGCCTGTCGGCAGAACTATGCGTGAAGCTTGCGTTACGGAAATCGGTTGGGAAAAGAAATTTCCCGGCAGTGGCCGGCCAAGACTGTCCTCGAGTAGTCGTAGGTCAGCCTAAGACAAAAGCAGATCAGTTAACACTTGAATATGTGGACGTTTGACGTCAATCCAAAGCTGGCAAAAACATTCACACCACCAGTGTAGTGAAAGGTCGGACAAAAACGGAAGACTTGTTTGTCTAACGTTTCACTCACGGATAGTGTCAGATTTACCAAAGCCGACAAATACTCATGAGACATTTTGTGAGAGTATAGCTTCTCTCTCTCTCTCTCTCTCTCTCTCTCTCTCTCTCTCTCTCTCTCTTATTGTGTGTGTTGGTGGGTGCGTGGATGCCATTACCTTCCAGGACCATGACTCCAGTCTCCGTGGACACGATCAGCTTGTCGCCTGGTGATAAAAAAGTAAGTTAAGAAAGGATTATCTCAGTACTGTCCTCTGGTGAGTTGAGGTAAAAAGAACCTTAAACAACCCCCAACACTTCGCCCACCGAAATGTTACACATGATTCCCCTAGGACTGACACATGCAAACATTGTTCTAAAGGTGCTTACAACTGACAGACTATGATGACACTACGGGGCAGACCCAACCCTTTGGGTGTCGGTTGTGATTTTGGTCGAGGTGATTCATGCAGGAATCACCTCCGCCAAAATGGCTACCGACACCCAAAGGGTTAACATGACAAACAAGAGAATCATAGATTAGTCTGTGGTTAGCCTCCTTACAAATTTCTACACCCAACTTTTTAAGGACTGTTAAATTAAATGCGCGCAAGCATGAAGTAATCTACGGATTCAGTTAAGGCGTTGAGCACCCAAAACACCCTTCAATATGGTTTGCGTCTAAAGGACAAACTTAACCCTTTGGTTGTCGGTAGCAGTTTTTATTGGTCGCGATGATTCCGATAAGAATCGTGGTGACACACACAAAACAAAACAAAAAAGCCCGAGTTTGACAATCAAAGGTTTAGTGTTCGTTGGCACATCAATCTGTTGTTTTCCTTAGTGGGGGACCCTTTGTATCACTGATATAAAAGTTCGACGCTCCGTGTATCTAAAATCCTGGGGACAGCCGCTTTAATTGTCGGGCAAATCGCAAACAAGACTCGTTGTATTCACGGCCGTGCATTTATGCATTCCCTATCGGACCCTGACCGTGCATCTACGCATCTCATCAGGACAGTTTTACAGGCGGCGTCGGATCCCATTAGCTCCTTCACTGCCGAGAAAAAGTGAACACGACCCAACTGCAAGAGGCATAGATCCTCATGAATGCGGGGGCTCATGAGGATATATGCCTCTTGCTGAGACCAATTTGTATCTATGTTTCTTGGACGGTTTTGGCTTTTGAATCAATAAAGAGTTCAGAAACAAAAATGTACGTACAGTAGCAGGGAAGGGTTGGTAGGTAGTTCGGGGTTTATCGTCCACGGCACCGAAGGACTGGAAGCAGGGAAGGGGTTAACTGCACCGCTTAAATATTATCGCGTACATTGCCGCGCTCTAAGGGTCATTGACAGCTACGATTATGGGTGTTTTGCGTGAGGCTCAGGTCCCTCAGCAGTAATTTCCCCTGGCATAACCCACGCCGTCCATACAAGCCAGTGATTAAGTATTGTCCCCTTCATATACTTGGTTGTTTTTCCTTTTGCTAATCGATCATCTGCTCATTCTAAAGCAAGCAAACACATGCGCAATTCGCTTTATATTGTTGCCAATGGTTGGCGGGGGATATGGACTAAGCCGCAGAAGAAACGTACAATCTGTTGTGTGGATCACGTGACAAGATGGCGGCGCAGAAGGTCGGGATAGCTAGAAGTTTGAAAACAAGGGGTGTTTGTTGACGAAGCAGTGTCCGTCAGCCTACGTGCAGAGAAAACCGAGACACCATTTAAGGGCCTTATCTAATTCCCTTGCACTTTGATCTTGTGCAGTGAAACATCGCAAAACATATTATGTATTATCGCTGACGAATTTCCCTGGAACCTCTATATCTGGTAATTTGCGAGTCACAATAGTCAGGCTACGTTTGCGCAGAACGACTCCCAAAAACTGTGACTAACGAGCGCGAAGTGACGGTGGATACTCAACATCTACCATAAGTATATACACCACTCCGCACATCTCTAAGAGACATAGATTCTCATGAACCGAAAAAGCATAGACAACGCTAAGGACATCTCCAAGAGGCATAGATCCTCATGAGCCCGGAGGGCATGTGAGGATCTATGCCTCTTGGAGATGTTCGGAGTGTTGTCTATTCTTTGCTCTCAAGTCGTTGGTCGTGAACGGAACCTCAATATTAACTCACTGGAGGGGTGCCGTACATGGATATTCGGCAAATTGCGGCACATCGCGAAAGAGTTAATCAAATTACTAAAACAATAATTACCCCACGAGTCGCCGCAGATGATCTGATGGGAAAAGTCGCTGTAGCATCGCTGCGGCTCCCACGGCTGTAATCAAACACACAACACAATGTAAGTAAAGAAATCTCGTCATTAACACAAACGTTAAGAACGTACTCAGACATACTCACAAACCAGATAGATGAGGCTAGCGCTGGCAGAATTGTACAACAAACCAAGGGGAATTACTCAGCGCTGAGTAATTCCCCTTGGTTTGTTGTACAATTCTGCCAGCGCTAGCCTCACCTATCTGGTTTGTGAGTATCTCAGTATAACTCGAGGCAAATTTGTATCGTTACATTGTTGTGTAATGTTCTGTGCATCTACTGTGGGAATACAGGGTATTTACCCGACCACATATAGTAATGCACCTTCGTGTTTGTGTATGTATGTTTCCCCTGCCTACTTCCTAAGTTCCGGAGAAAGACATGGGTTATATAAGAGACCTGATGCATCTTATTTGAAGATGCAAATGATCGTCTTATTCTATACCTGCGTATTTCTCTGTGGGCTGGCGATTGGGTGCCTGATAGGCGGGGGCAGGGGATCTAACTGTTGTCCAGCGCTGAGTAATTCCCCTTGGTTTGTTGTACTCAGACATGCTCAGCCATTTCTGACTAAATAATCATAACGTAAAATTGTGGGGTCTATAGTTTAAGAGTGTGTGTGTGTGTGTTTGTGTAGGACTGTGTGTGTGTTTTGTGTGTGTGTGTATATATATATATATCTATGTATATCCATCCATCCATCCATCCATCCATATATATATATATATATATATATATATATATATATATATATATATATATATATATATATATATATATATATATATATATATATGTTTTCCTCCCTACGTCACACGACCAGTCACTTTAGCGCAAACCGTACCATGTGACCGTGATAAAAAAAATAAAAAAATACTT
>BTPG01000004.1:180633184-180718184 GCA_036245525.1 Semisulcospira habei
TAATTACGGTATTTATAATGCGCTTATCTTATAATAATTATAACTCTAAGCGCGCACTCACAACTCGCGCACGCATGCGCACGCTTTAGACAATGAATCACGTACCACAAATACATTACGAGAGTCAGTTTGGGGTGGGGAGTGTGGTGATATAGTGCTAGAACTGTTGAAAGAGGTGAGTTTTGAGGGCGGACTGGAAGGAGGAGAGAGTGTTTCTGACGGAGAGAGAGTGGGAGAGTGTTCCAGTTGGATGGGCCGTAGACGGAGAAGGAGCGAGGGCCGAAAGTGCTGAGTTTGGTGCGGGGGATGTGAAGGCGGAGAGGGTCGGAGGCGGGGCGGAGGGAGCGGGAAGGAGTGTATGGGTAAAGTAAGTTGGAGAGATAGGTAGGAGCGTAGTTGTTCAAGGATTTGTAGCAGAGAGACAGAATCTTATATTGGATGCGTTGGGGGATGGGGAGCCAGTGAAGGAGTTTGAGCAGGGGAGTGATGTGGTCGGATTTTTTCTTTCTGAGGACGAGGCGGGCAGCATTGTTCTGGACGCGCTGGAGAGTGAAAGTGGCAGAGTGAGAGAGGCCGGAAAGGAGAGAGTTGCAATAGTCGATGCGAGATAAGATGAGAGAGACAGCAAGTTTGGTGGCAGCTTCGGTGGTGAGGTATTTTCTGATCTGACTGATGCGACGGAGGTGGAAATAGCATGCCTGGGCCGTGGCGGAGACGAAGCTGGTGATGGAAAGAGAGGAATCGAGGATAACGCCGAGGTTCTTGGCCGAGTCAGAGAGGGAGATGAGGGTGCTGTCGAGTTGAAGGTGGAGCGAGGGAGGGAGCTGGGAAAGTTTCTGGCGAGTGCCTACCAGCATGGCTTCCGTTTTGTCGTCGTTCAGTTTAAGCTTGTTTGCTGTCATCCAGTTTTTCACGTCTTCGTAGCAGTCAGCCGTGCGAATCATTAGTGACTGAGTGTTGTCGAGTTTGTCTTTGTCTAGTAGTTGTGAGTCGTCAGCGTTGAGGTGGTGGTCTATGTGATGAGAGTGGATGATGATGGACAGAGGACAGGTGTATAGTGTGAAAAGGTCCGGGCCAGGAAGGACCCCTGTGGAACTTCGCAGGAGGTTGGAGGAGACGCCGTCAATGGTGACGGACTGCTGTCTGTCGGAGAGGTAGGAGAGGAACCAGGAGTGAGCAGAGTCAGTGATGCCAAAGTGGTTGCTTAGTGGTTGGCGCAGGACTAAGCTCTCACACGCAACCAGTCCCATGACTGACCTGAAAGGCTCAAATACGCGATTTTAACTTTACTATTACTCATGTCTGAAGACATATTTCGTCACCATTTGTGTTTGTTATGCCTTGTCCACACGCCTAATGAACTCTAACAGCAGTTTGGACACGCAGCAAAAGTACACGCGTGGTCGCACTTATTTATTCTGCGCAGCCGTTAGCGTGTCAATCTATTATTAGCTGTTTCTCGCACTGATAGCGTTGTATTTGTAGAACGGAGTGGAGTCAGAGTCAGGTTGATTATAAAGACGAAGTGTGCTGAACTGGATTTTCTAAATGAACCATAGCTAGACCCGTGTGTAGCGTTTCCTAACCATCAGTTACATAAGAGTGTCCATGAACAGTTACGGAGGTAGTGGACCTTTAAGTTCAGCGCACTACTACAGGCTGTGAGCTATCCCAGCTCTCTGTCGCAAACGACATCAAACAGAAAACCACAGTCCAACACTGACTGATTTCTGTGTGGTAAATCTATACCGCGCTGTGTGCGTGTTGTCCATTGATCAAGTCTCTTTTTCTGATGGGAACGACGCTTTTTGTCTGTCTCTGTGATTTTGTCGCGGGGCTCAGCTCATAAAAAGGCACTAATGCGAATTCACGAAGAAATCTCAGGTGAAGGTCGCAATAACCCTTTCATTGCCAGCGGACCTAATTTAAAAAAAAAAATCATTGTAAATTCAGCGTCAAAGATCCCCAGGCGTCAAAGGAACATGGGGCCAGTCGCATGAGCGAGCTTAGTCCTGCACCAGCCACTAAGCAAGGTGCGCCGCTATAGCGGCGCACCTTGCTTAGTGGCTGTTGCAGGACTAAGCTCGCTCATGCAACTGGCCCATGGACACAAAGTGGTTTCAGCAAGAGGCACATGTATATAGATCCGGAGAGGAGCTCATCATGATCTATACCTCTTGCAGTTAGTTGGTTTTTAATTTTGTCTCGGCAGTGTTGGGGGTTAAAAACAGGATGGGATTTGCCGGCGGAACGGAACGAAGAATAAATCGATAGAGAAGAGATGAGGTGTGTTTCATTTGGAAGGAGGAAGGACTAGGGGTGGCTGGGGTGGAGGGGTTTTGAAGAGACATGTAACAGGTTTCGCACGCAGCTTATCGCACGACGGGGGACGAAGAGGCCGCACAAATGTTTCGTAAACAACAAGGTGGGGGTGGGAGTGGGGGGGGGGGGGGGGGGGAGGGGAGGGGGGGGGGGGGGCGACTGCTAACAACACAGACACTAATAATAGATTATACCCTTTTTTACAGGCAAAAATGTTAACACGCCACAACAACAAACCGGAGGTTTGAGGTCTGACGTTTCAGACGTTTCCAAAAAAAAGGTATACTGACGATCAAAAGAAATGCGACGTTTTTGGTATCATCCGAAACTCCACGTGTTTCCGATGATCCCAAAAAATCCGCATTTCTTTTGCTCGGCAGTATAAGTGGATCGGAAACACTTTAGCGTTTCCGATGATTCCAAAAATGTCGTTTTTTTTTTCTCGTCAGTGTAAGGGTTTCCGGTGATTCCAACAATGTTGCATTTCTTTTACTTGTCAGTATTACGGCAATTAAAAATGTCCGCACTCCTATAGACAGTGAAAAACAAGGGCTTCAGCGACAGAGGTATGATAATGCCAAGATCTTTATGAGTTTAACGCCTTACAAATCTTGGAATCTCTCTTCAAAAACTGACATCGCATTTTTATTAACAGAAGAAATTCAGATTGTGGCAAAGAACAAAAACAAACAAACAAAAACAAACAAACAAACAAACAAACAAAAAACAAACCAAAACGGCCGTATTCAAATCGAAGTGCTTTAAGAAACTAAGATTATTTTCAATCCTCGCCATAAAACAAAATGAAAACAGAAAAAGAAAAAAAAAGACTTTAGAATCTGAGCACAGTAACAGCCGGTCTCTGCCAGCTGGTACGATGCGTAGACTTGCACAGTGAACAGGGGCTCACGTGAATCAAGTTTCATGTTATTGAGAACTTATACCGTCTGTTGACACAAGACAGGGCGGCGTATGCGTAATTTCTTTCCGTAACGCATCCTCCTCGCATAGTTCTGCCTATCGGCAGAACTATGCGTGCAGGTTGCGTTACGGAGCTCGGTATAAGAAATTTTGCCCCCGAGCATTACGAAGGTGCATGCACCGCTCTCTACACACACAAGGTAATCTGTGGGGGAGACGGCAAAGATTTGCCACCATTTAGTATTTATTCCTTTTTGCTCAGCCACCGCCATTGTTATCGTGCGCGTGCCAGAACCGGAAATGACGTCGAACAGCGACAGTTTCGAGTAAATTATGATCACGAGACCGCTGAGCCACAAACGATTAAAAAAAAAAAAAAAAAAAAAATAGGCAGAACCAGTACACACCGAGTGGATAGCAAAATCTGTCATGCACGAAATGAACATGTAGTTTTCGTACGAGATAACAGAAGCTGCCGTTTGTAGCAGGTGTTTGGCACAAATAACCTTTGCCGGGTGACGTTCAGCCCTTTGGCTCTCGCCGCCGGTAGCAGTTTTTGTCGTGATTATTCCTGCAACTATGATAATCATCGCGACACAATCCGCTACCGACAGCCAAAGGGTTAATCCAGTCAGCCCTGGCAGGCAAGACTGAAATTGATCGACTATGATGGTCGATGAATGGTGCCAGAACAGCCTGGCTTGGCTGACTGACTGAACTGCGGATGTTGCGGCGGTATTGCGTCAGCGGAACGGCGTCATGCACCGGAGGGGTAGAGGAAGGGGGGGGGGGGGAGAGGAAGGGGGTGGTGGGTGTTTTAACTTTAACTCATTTAGCCCCAACGCACTACAGCAGGAAATGGACCAACCACGACAATTCAAGGATAGTGCCATCAGGCTAATCTGGCAATACCCTTGAATTATCATGGTCGTTCTTTCTCATGCAACTGCCGGGTCGTTAGTCGTTATGTCAGTAACACCGCCAAAAGTTGAGCAACGCGGACTTGGGGTTAAATGGGTTAAGCTACCATGTATGGTCTGGTACCATGTCATGTGTTTCGATTCAGTTAGAGCGTGCGTCACCGTTCAGTGCTGTCATGCATCTTTACTACGTGAATGTTCCCCGGCCCATATTCTGCGCGATCCGTCTCGCCTTGGGCCGGAGGCCTCACAAACAAAAGTCAATGAATGAGACCTTTCTCATGAGCTGGAGTGTAGTGTCACAAGTTCGAGATGACTGTCAACCCCAGTTTCTTCATTTTCACCTTAAAGGCTCAACATCACAGTGTTAAAGGCCACGTCACTTGCTGTGAACTTCAAAGGCATTCATTCTCAAAATGTCAGAACTGTGTGTCTTTTGCCAAGAGCGAGACCCGTGCGAATGATGATGTCATTGCAAAATGACCACTGATTGAACATGACTGGCGTCTGCGTGTCGGTGTGGGATTTGGCGCGACGATTCCGCCTGTCCATATGCTCGGACTGATTCTCCGGGAAATTGTTTTCTCAGAAGCACACTGTGAGAGCGAATTAATGAAATGAATACTGACTGGGCGAGCATGCCGCCTCAGCAAATCAGTACACATCAGTGTACAAGTCGGACGCACGAGATTTTAGTAGACACGATCGTTAACAAACAGATACACTGCTCCATTTCTGTGCTTCTAACAAACAAACAAACAAAACAACCGAACAACAAGGGGGGGAGGGGGGGGGGGAGCATTGCAGACGTGCCAAATGATCAAAGGGCCATCACTCCGGGCCATGCGCGACCAGACTGCGCAGAAGGTGGAAAGGACGATAAAACATCAAAAAAAAAAAAAAAAAAAAAAAAAAAAAAAATACATGGGTCGAGTTCCGTCCCCTGGGGACTGGAAGGAAAGAGGAACGACCAGCGCCACTGTAGGCAGACACTCGCCCTCTGGGACTGCACTGGTGACTGGAGTACTGGCATTCATGACCTTCTTCTGTCTGCGAGAGGCGGGATACATATTCATCGGGCCCCTGCATCCAAAGGGGCTTATAAGAATCCATGTGTCTTGCTTCTCTGTTGCACATTTCCTCCTCAGTGAGAGAATGTGAAGGGGACTTAGCCGTATGCGCTAGGGTTTTGGTCCTGCTTTCACTCCTAATACATTCACGTCAAGGCTAAAGCTTCGATACCTACAGCTCTGGCACGCTAGGCGAGAAAACTTGAGCACCACCCAACTTTCAAGAGGCATAGATACTCATGAGCCCGCGCAGTTGCGGGGGCTCATGAGTATCTATGCCTCTTGTATTCATCGTTCTGGGGGCTCTCTGGCTCACTGAGAATCAAGAACGATTTCAGAAACGCAGTCTGCGTCAAAAGGTGGCGATGAGGTTTAAACCCGCAAGCCTTTCAGTCGCCTGAGGATGTTAACGTGCCTATCTCGGGCCATAAATTAAGAGGGAAAACAGTCTCTTGGCCCTGCAGCTGCCGGGTTTTCATGGGAATCTGTGCCTCTCTCAGACAGGAGGAGCTGTGTGAGGGACTCTCAACTTGACAAGTAGACAGGCCACGGGGCCACATTTTTTTCAGTGCCAGGCCTACCCTTTGTGCCAGTCATAATGACCATCTCAGTAAGCAAAGGTCCTCGGGCTCAGGAAGGGCCGCACGGCTGTGCACGGGCCCACTGCTGCCGTCGTGGACCCGAATGCGTTTTGCCGCTACTGGGGATGTGATTGACCCATAGACTGGTGGCTTGGACACAGGCACGCAAACCGCAGCATTATTCTTTATTGAAAATCTCTCTCTCGTGCATTGGTAATGACGGGCAAATACCGCACAATGGCAGCTAGTTATTGCGAATGAAGCGATACAGGCATCTGGTTTGCATGTTGATACAGGCATCTGGTTTGCATGTGTACGGTGTCATAGGGCGGACCGAAAGGGGGGGGGGAGGGGGCGGGGGAAATAGGCAAGTAGGTGCCCCCCCCCCCTACCCTATGAAAGAGTAGGGCGGAGGGGGGCGGATTATTCCATGGCGCTCCAAATATCTTTGAGGAGCAAAACAATATTTTTTGGTGAAAAATATCAATATTATATATGTTTTTTTAATTTGTTATTTATGTAACAAATTTGTGCTAAAGAAAATATCTGAAAAAAAATGTAGTGGGGGGGGGGGGGGGGGGGCAGATTATCTCATGGCGCCCCCAAGTCTTTTGGAGGAGCAAAAATATTGTTTTGGTAAAAAACTATTAGTATTAAATATGTTTTATTTGTTATTTAAAGAACACATTTGCGCTATAGAACATATCTGAAGATTTTGTTTGTTTTTGATGCGAGGTAGGAGTGTCGCTTATCTCCCCCTCCCCTCCCCCCCCCCCCCCGCCCCTGCCGTTGTTTGATATTTTTGGAGGCCGTCAGGCACGCTGTGCCCCCCCTTCCCCCCCCCCCCCTCACCTTCCCTTTCAGAATAAAAAATATCTTCCTACACCACTGGTGTATAGTGATAAGATTGCTGCCTGCTGTGTAGTGAAGGTAGCTTATGCATATTGATTTGTGATTTTACATCTGAAGCGTAGAGCAGTAAGTTTTAAAATTACAGATCTGCACATATTTGGTGAACTAGAGTGATGTCAGATGCACAATGTCGACAATGATGAATACAGCGATGATGACAACTATATTGATGATGATTGTGATGGCTAGAATGAAGATAAAGATAGATAAAGATAGATAGTAAAATGTGGTTGTCTTTGCAGGTAGGCAGAAATTCCTGCCTCCTCCAGTATCGCCGATGGTGTGCTGAAGAGGTCGCCAAGACCGAAACAGCTGTCCACACCGGCTAAATATCTGGACCCCCCTTGGGGGGACCTAGATTTAAATTTCCATGCACTGTGGCTGGAACAGTGGGATATGTGATACGCCCCCCTTCGGGGGGGGGGGGGGGGGGCTTCAATATGCATTGCTTTCAGTCACTTTTTTTTAGCGCCCCCTCTCTTTCCTATCTTTTTTTTTTTTGTGTGTGTGCTTTGGCCACAGTAGATCTATGATCACTGGTCGATCATGCACACTTCTCTCCCCTGACAGTGCTATTATCTACTTTACTTTGTAACCTTCCTAAAATATCAGCACTGGCAGTTCTCCCCTTTTCTTTTCATTTTTGAAGATAAAGATAATTATACTGATGGTAAGGTAAGTGTACTGATCATGCCGATAAACTATATTGAAATCAGTTGCATGAGTGAGCGTAGTCCTGCGCCAGCCACTAAGCAAGGTGCTCCGCTACAGCGGAGCACCTTGCTTAGTGGCTTGCGCAGCACTCACGCAACTGGACAGTTGAGTTATGATGGTGATCACTACAGTCATGTTAAAATAGGTAACGCACGATAGCAACACTGACTTTTGACCAGCAGGAAGTCCCTGAACTCCTCCTGGTCCGTGAAGACAGGGGGCACAGGCAGCGGCGGCCCGAAGAGCGGTACTGATTCCTCTGAGAACACTGTTAGTCTGCACACAAGTCAGCAACGGACACTGTTCATAACACGTGCTGTCCGTCACACGTAACGCACGTCCATCACTAATACTGTCTTTAACTGACACATTACATGTTACTATGCAGATAACGGAGTTTTCTTTTTAACCACAAAAAGGATGTTTAACATTCAACCACTTTATTTAACCCTTTGACTGTCGGTGGACAGCGACGAAGATCAGACCGCAAGAGGAATAGATCTTCATGAGACCCCGCAGATGCGGGGGCTCATGAAGATCTATGCCTCTTGTTGATGCAAGCACACGCAAGTCTGAAATGATGTCTCTGAAACCAACTGCTTGATCTCGTCTGCATAAGAAACACAGATATAAATGGGGTCGGCAAAAGAAATAGATCATGAGCCCACGCGTGCTCGGAGGCTCATAGTGATCTATGTCCCTCGCATTTGAGTGTTCTTCTCTGTGTGTACACGAAAGCTGCTGTTTTTGTTAATTGAAGACTTGAATATGAGAAAAGTGATATTACAAACAACAGCATATTATAGTATGTTGACGTTGACAATCACAAATCCAACTAACCTGTAGCTGTTGGTCTGTGTGTTGTACAAGACGACAAGAAATATATCTGAGCACAAAAAGTCAAGGGTCAACTTGAACACACACTGAAGAATGGCGTACCCGATTCATGGGGAAAAAACAACAACTAAAAAAACTACAACAACAACTACCCAACAGAGTTAAACTCTGGACGAGGTAACGGCACTTTCGCGTCTCCGGTCACCTCGGTGCCAGGGGACGTTACACTACGGTTCCGAAACCTCTCGCCTTGTAGACCTTCGGGACGTCAAAGTAACCATTGTACCCTTTCGGGGTACAATGGTTACTTTGACATCCCTCAGGTCTACAAGCGTCCGTGTAGCAATAACTGCTACCAATAACGCGTGCTGACCAACAGTGTTAACCCTTATCATTCGGAATACACCAGTGTGTGAAATAAGTTTGACTAAAATAGTTCAAGGGTAGTGCCAGAATAGCTTGGCGCCTCATACACACACACAAGGGTTTCCACCCTCTAGGCGCCAAGCTATTCTGGCACCACCCTTGAACTAAAGCCGTTGGCCTATATCCTTATCTGTAAGTACTATATAATGTAGCTTGCATATGGCAGTGTACACAGTTGAAGCTGTTAGCCTCAGTATGGTATGGGTTAAACAAAAGGATACGTGTGAATCTAGTTTTCATCATGCTCGGCTTGAAGGTAGGCGTCTTATCCGAGTCCCCTTCAAAGAACACGATGTTGACAATGTCGTTACCTATATGCCGCTTCCGCTCCACCTGAAACAAGCCGGGCACAGAAACCATGCGTGTGTTCAATACGTAGTAGAAACACTGACGAACATTTCCATGACGTGCATCCTACATTACGCTCATAGCGCTCTGCAGACCTGTGCTAGCTACACTACGGTGTCAAATGAATCTGCTGCTGTGCTTGTATAGCCCAAGACTCTATCAGGCACTGCTCTTGAGCTATCGTTGTGAATCGATCCCTTGCATCTAAACCATCGAATGAAGAGACGAAGGAGACGTGGAAATAAATAAATAAATAAATAAATAAATAAATAAATAAATAAAAAGCGTTTCATACTCGGGTTATAGACTGTCGCATAATAAACACAATTTTAACTTTTGTTTGTCGGTAGCAAGCTTTGTCCAGATGATTCCTGCAGGAATCATCGCGACAAAAGTCGCTAACGACAGCCAAAGGGTTAAAACTACATTGTACATAAAAGGACGGGAAGTCTTAATAGTACGCTATCCAAATTAGTCACAACATAAAGAGTACAGCTACCCTGGATAATTTACGCACGCACGCACGCACGCACGCACGCACACACACACACACATACACACACACACACACACACACACACACACACACACACACACACACACACACACACACACACACACACAAGGGTTTCCACCCACATACACACGCCTGTCACAAAACAGATACTGCAATTTGAAAAATGCTTCCCTAGGCACACTCTGGTGCAATAACAATAAGCATAATTGCTGCCTCTCCTGAATTAAATTGAAAATCAATATATAATCCGATTCCTGCATTTCAAATTTCGATGAATTACACATTTCTCTCACAGCGCGCGCGCGCGTGAGTACGAGCGAGAGAGAAAGAGAGAGAGAGAGAGAGAGAGAGAGAGAGAGAGAGAGAGAGAGAGAGAGAGAGAGAGAGAGAGAGAGAGAGAGAGAGAGAGAGAGAGTTCAGTCAGTGAATGATTTGCGTTTCACAAGTAACATTTTTTTTAAACCTGACGTGATTCAGGCGGATGGCCTCATGCATCGCGTTATCAGAACAAATTACCAGCTTCACATTTTGTTATCTCCCGATGGAAAAGTGCCAAGTTAGTTTATCGTTCATTGAAAAGGGGTGATGTACAGTACAGAAGTGGTGTGCTTGTTTGCTGGAGTCTAAACCATATGTAATGGACGGTAAGGAGAAGAATACGATCCCCACTGTCAATTCATTATGACTGTTCAAGGGTAGTGCCAGATTAGATTGGCGCCTTCCAAGGCGCCAAGCAAATCTGGCACTACCTTTGAAATGAGGTCTACAGCAATACCCTTGGGACGAGGTTTTCACAATTCAGCTCTAGTGCCACGAGAAGGAAAACAAAATGGGACCCCAGCAAAAAGTTGTTCCTTTCTTTAGGCTTTATCCGTCTGATCTATGTCCCTTTACCCTAAACCCATCCGGCCTCTGATCCACACACACTGGCACACAGAAATAAAGACGGACACACGGCGATACGCTCCGTCTGTACGTTCGTCACTCGTACTAGCATTTTACGTATTTGAGGATCAAACCTGGCAATTTTCTAGCTGATTTTCAAGCCTAGAACTTAAAAGGTCACATTTGACATAGTCCTACCCGAGAACCGAGACAAACAGCAGGCTTATGCGAACACTGTATATGAAAAATCATTCGGGTATTAATGAGAAGCTAGTTTTTCCGTAAAATATTCAAAGTTCTGTTGACTGTTTTAAAATAAAGTCCGAAATCACAATTTAATCGTACCCGAGAGCCCAGACAAAACTGTAGGCTTATGTAAATACCGTTTATAAAAATTCATGCGGGGATTAATGAGAAGATTGCTTTTTCGTAAAAAAAAAAAATTTAAAAAGTAGTTTTCAGAATAATCCCAAATAATTAAAAAGTGATAATTCTTTTTTTAATAAAAATTATTAATTATCACTAAAAACGTTGAAAAGGTACGATGCGGGTTAACAAACTCAGATCAATGGCTTCCTTTAATCTACCTATATGTAAAGTATCTAGTATTAATAAGAAAAATTGCGACTCCAATGCGGATCAACCGGTTTTTGTGAAACGGCCATTTTCACGCGAATGAGTACTTAAAAAAAAACAAAAAAACAACTGCTTAGAGATAATTATTTTAGATAAAAAATCCTACATTTTCAAACTTGTCCGTCCACACACGCGGGCTCACACACACACGCACGCGCACACGCACACACAGACGGAAGGTTTGCGTAGCTAGACGTGACGTCAATTTTATCTTATTACTTCTTTGCCAAAATTAGGGGCCCGCATACCCACGACGTCATGTGCATGCTCCGGAACGCGCTCCGCCGAGCCCCATTTCAAAGTTTTAAAGTTTTTAAATATAACAACAATGTAGGGGGGGGGGGAGTGTGTGTGGTGTGTGTGTGTGTGTGTGTGTGTGTGTGTGTGTGTTGGGGTGGGGGTGGGGGGAGGTATGGGGGACTGAGGCGGAATACCTGTTGCTTGTTTTCCATGGAGTAAGGCAGAAATGTGGATACGTGAAACATGAGTTCGTGCCCCTCGTATACTGTGTACACAGACTCGTCTCCTGTGGTGTTGGCTGAAACAAAACGACATTCACCATATACCTGGCCGTTCGCTGTACGGCAAGATGTAAGCAGATTGGACACATGCTGCACTTAATAAAGCAAATTTCTCAAAAGGTGTATCGTTCAAAAACATTTCTTTATGGGGACTGATTGGTAACTCAAGTCCTTTGTCGTGTTCTGTTATGCTCGTAAGCATAGATACCATTGTTTTATGTCAAGTACTTTAGAAGGGCTTTTTGCATCGCACAAACATAAACACAACTTATTGTTTTGATACAAAACTTGCCGAAGTCTGAGTAGAAAATTTCTATCTACTGCATCTCGCTGGGAAAGACTTACATTTGACGTCAAGCCCGGCCTTGAACTTGTCCCAGCCCTTCAGCTTGATCCGCTCCCCCAGCAGGTTCACAAAGCGGTTAAAGGCCTCAGACCCATCCTCTGTACACACACACACACACACACACACACACACACACACACACACACACACACACACACACACACACACACACACACACACACACACACACAACATTTTAATAAACAGTTTGTTTTAAGGTGAGAGAGTCGGGGTATATTGTACACAACATAAACTATGGACTGCATCACTCATTCCGGTTTAGGCCCAGTAAGCAAACAACCCTCGGGTCGACGTCGGCCGCAGTGGGCCCGCGCACAGTCGTGCGCGGGCTCACTGCGACCGATGTCGGCCCGAGAACCTTGCTTACTAAGAGTGTCTTGTCTGTTTTCGCCAGTTGTCATCGATGTATATCCTGACACTGGCAGACCGGCGCGGCAGTTTGTGCAAACCAATTGTACCGTAAAATGCTTGCGGGGTGTTATAGAGAAAGGAGCTGACCAAAGATACCATCTCACACGTCTGACAAGAAAATGTACAAGAGATGGGCAGCGGACAGACCCAGTTCTTGACTTGCTCTTATTAACCCGTTACATCCCGAGTCTGATTTTGTAAAGTTCGCTCTATTGTCCTGTGAAGGCTACATTACAGATTAGGTAGATCATCGGCCCGATGACCTTTTGCGCATTAGGTACTAATTGTATGTCTTCAATTGTGCGAAATCTGTTTGTGTCATAGCAGACATGACCTCGGGTTCGCATTGGCTGTTAAGCCAGCGGGCAAAATTATGATCAGCTGAAGATCTACAGGTGGTAATGACTTGCCCAGATACAAGAATATAATACCGTCGGTGCCTAATACAATTTATTCGCTGCCGAGGCTATGAACGGTACATATGATATACAAAACCACCACACACAAACACAGAGAGACTAGCGCTACCGACATCTATAGCGGGCTAACGTTGCGCCAATTTGACAACCACGAGACACGCTGTCACACAACTTAACAAACTTTGGAAATCCTGTAATCTCGTAAAATCCCGCATTAGTGAAGCTGACAGACTTTGGCACAGCTTAAATCACTTCGTATGGTGTGATTTCGCCAGAGTTTGATAACTTATACAGCAGAGTATATGGTGGTGGCAAGAGGGAGAGGGGGAGGGAGAGGGTTGGGGGGGGGGGTGGGAGATGACTGCCGACTATGAGGAGGGCTGACAAATAAAATCTAGGATACGGCAAGAAGTGTCGGCTTCACTTAGCGTCCTTACCAGCAGTATCATATCACGCCCTGAGTCAATTATTTATTCATTTATTTATATTATTTATTTATTATTATTTGTTTATTATTTATTTATTTATTATTTATTATTCATTTATTATTTTAAATTTATTATCTATTAAGGAAATTCGTCATTTTATTATTATTTTCATTATTTATTTCATTATTTATTTATTCAAATCTACGCATATTTTTACATTTCAAAATACGTATATACATACTGTTATCCTCGGACCGGCTTTGTAAGGACTACATTAACATGCCAGGAAATAAACATGCCATCAGCATGACAGTCGTAGGCTATATTGATCTGTGTGGCGCCTGCTCTACGGATCCTACCCTTAGGTGGTGCCTGAATGACTTGACAGGCACTAGCCTCAAACTATCACGATTGATCCGCGTCTCGCAGCTGGTGCTGAAGGTCCGAACTAATCCAAATCTCTCAGTCCTGCCAAATGAACAAAAGGTCCTGGAGCCGATGTCAGCCGCCGTTGGCCCGCGCACGGCCGTGCGCGGGCCAACGGCGGCTGACGTCGGCCCGAGGACCTTTTGGGCGTGGACTTAACTGTGGCCGTCTGGACCTGACGTCAGACGAGGCAATGCAGCACGGGACAAACACCCGGCAGACGCAGCTCTAGAGAGCTTAAACCAGTCAGATAATTCCTCGTCTTTCCCAGCGAACACAGTTAAAAGCGGCCTTTACATTATCTGGTCAGACGGCGGATTCACGGGATAATACCGAGGAACGGACAGAACGTTTGCTTGGTACGTGATTCTAGACCGTAAGGGCACAAGGACAAAGCGTGTGCTGGATCTTGCGGGAAGAAAGTCCCGGACCGGCTCACACTCACTCAAAATGGCCGGACAAGTAACTGATGTATGTAGGTCAGAAATAATAGGCGCTCAACTCTCAGACAGTTATGATCTGTTCTTGGGCAGTTTAATTTCTGTCAGGGTCTTAGCCGTGCCCCCTTGACGGGCAGTGATTTGATCTGACATAAGCTACCCATTGAGCAAAAGGTCGTCGGGACGACGTTGTGCCAGGAACTCGGCTGAAGGGGTTAAACACTAGAAACAACGCCCATCTTGAGCAATTTTGTCTCTATGTCGCTTCTAACCATCTCCTAGTTACTTCGCCTTAACGGCCGCTGGGTACTCCGCGATCGACTGGGTATCTTATTTATGACCTGAATTAAACTCAGATTAAAGTGGGTTGAGCGGGGAAGAGGAGAGAGAGAGAGAGAGAGAGAGAGAGAGAGAGAGAGAGAGAGAGAGAGAGAGAGAGAGAGAGAGAGAGAGAGAGAGAGAGAGAGAGAGAGAGAGAGAGAGAGAGAGAGAGACAGAGAGAGAGAGAGAGAGAGGGTACGTTAACCCATTAACCCATATATACTCTACATCAGGATGCGGTTCGCTCATGACAGTTCAAGGGTGGTGCCAAAATAGCTTGGCGCCTGTAGGCGCAAAGCTATTCTGGCACCACCCTTGAATTGTCACGGTCGATCTATCACCTGAACTATAAAAGTATTCTCTTGAGAACGACTCCCTAATTTGGGCATGGCGACCTTTGGGGTCAATGTGGTAATCTACAGGCGCTCGGCAGAGAACCGTACATCAATAGTCTACCCGCTCCTGTCTGACAATCACCGGCAATCTGGTGCTCTACAAAGATGTAGGGCGCGAACAGTTTGCCTAGTGCCACGTTTTTCACTGTTTTTCCCTTTCTCACAAAATGAGACCAAAACAAAACAAAACAATGAAACATCAACAACAACAACAACAAAACAAATAAAACACCAAAACCAAACCCCCCACCCCCCAAAAAAAACCCCAAAAACCAAAAAAAAAAAAAAAAAAAAGAAGTGACACACACACACACACACACACACACACACACACACACACACACACACACACACACACACACACACACACACACACAAAAAAAAAAAAAAGACAACAACCTCAAAAACCACAAAGACAACAACAACCAAACAACAACAATAAAAGAACAAACGTGAATTTGAGCTACGGTAGCTGACCTAGGGCAGCAACCCAAACGTTTTAGACCTGCATTTTGCATGACATAGGTTTTTAACACACAGTTCACTAAGGTCAAAATGCCTAAAATTTGGGACATGAATTGGACTGAAGAAAGCTTTACGTTTCAAGAGAAAGACCTGCTATGATATTTACTAGTTTAAGGGTGGTGCCTCTTGGCCAACAGAAGCAAAGCTGTTCTGACATCACCCTTCAACTTCTCGGTTGTTCCGTATCTTGCAGTGTATTAGGGCAGTTTCCAGTTAACCCTCTGGCTGTCGATAGCGGTTTTTGTCGTGATGGTTTCTGCAGGAATCATCGCGACAAAAAGCGCTCCCGACAGCCACAGGGTTAAGAATACGATATCTCACCCAGCGCCTGTGTTGACAACTATTACTTATAATAACCCTTATCATTCGGAATACACCAAATACACGAAAAAATAGTTCAAGGGTAGTGCCAGAATAGCTTGGGGCCCTTAGGCGCCAAGCTATTCTGGCACCACCCTCGAACTAAAGCCATTGGTCTGTATCCTTATCTGTAAGTACTATAATGTAGCTTGCATATGTACAAATTTGAAGCTTTTAGCCTCAGCCTGATGGGACAAACAAGACAAACACGACTGAAGCTGAAGGTTGTAAGGTGTGCCAATATTCACGGAAGTGACGAATTGCATGCTCGAAATTTGGGTCATAAATAATGCACACTGAACTCCGTCCATATTTAGCCGCTCTGATGATCAGTCAGAACACCAATAATTTACGCTGATTACATTTTTTCTTTTATATAGCGTTTTACATTCTCTCTCTCTCTCTCTCTCTCTCTCTCTCTCTCTCTCTCTCTCTCTCTCTCTCTCTCTCTCTCTCTCTCTCTCTAAACACAGTCAGCGCCCTCAGCACGCAGCCAGTTCCAGCCTGGCGCCCCGATTCCGCCAGGAGCAGGCTGTGACGAGTCTTCAGACTGGCGCCCCGATTCCACCAAGAGCAGGCTTTTGCAAAAGACTCCAGCCAGAACGATCCGAACCATGCTGACCGTACACCAGCGCCTTTTTGCGTATGGCGGTGTATCAAAGGCCGGGGTTGCTCCAGAACACAAGCCACAGCAGCCCGGCTATGATCGCACCTCAACACTCATGGGCGCCCCTTCCTACATGGCAGGCGGTCGACCCGGCTGTGTGAACCCCCCCCCCAACCCCCCCCCCCCCAACTTTCCCCTACCCCCCGCCGCCCCCACCCCCTGGAGTGCCGCAGATACGCATACGGTGAGAGTGACTGTGCCGCCTTGTTTTCACTGCTTCAAAAGTTCAGGCCACGCGCCGGAAATTAGGACACGCGTCCCTAGGTGATAGCCATTTCGACAGTGAATGAATATTAGTAAGACACGCCCTTCTCATTTTGACAGCGTGTGTTCGAGTCGTGATTTGCATCAGTTTCTTCTTCTTTGAGAAAGTTCCACTGTGCGCGTTTTGTGGACCAATTATTGACAGTAATTCCCAATCTGCTATTATCATTTCCCGATTTATATACTTTTTTAACTAAGCAAATTTTTTAAAAAATTATTTATAGTTGCACCATTATTTTAGACTTTAAATTTGTTCTTGTTTTTCTTTCTTCTTATTTTTAAGTCGTCAAAATAGCCTTGTGTATTATGAACTTTGTCGCAGGTGAACGTGCATAGTTCCTTGACAAGTCATTTTTCATTTGTTTTCTTTTATAGTTGCTGACTTTGTTATTTTTTGTTGACATAACCAAGCAAGAAAACCGCAAACATTCTGCTGAACTCAGACTCAGCGCATGATAAACATTGTGATTCTCCGCCGTGTATTGTTTTATTGAGCTTTTTTAAAGCATTCTTTAGATATTGATATTAGTTGATTTTTTTTTTTTTTTGGGGGGCGGGTTATTTTTTTGTGACCATATTGTGATTATATCTCTCGTTACATTTGCGTTTTTACCGATATGCAAAATCGTAATCTAAATACTGTTCCAAAACTAACAGACGAACTGAGAATTGGTCATCTTAACATATACCATCTAGTTAAGAAGGTGCCAGATTTATCTGTGTTCCTAAACACGCCCTTACATTTTCATATTTTTGGTGTGTCAGAGTCAAGGCTTAAAAGTTCAATAAGGGATAACTCCATTTCTGTCCCAAACTTCTCAGTACTCCGCAGAGATACCTCAAGCCCTCAACACACTGGACTAGCAGTATATATACATAATTCAATACTTGGTAACGTCAAACAACGACAAGACATAGAGTCAACTCAAGTGGAAAGCTTGTGGGTAGAAGTGAAAACATCTAAATCACCCCCTGTCCTCATTGGCTTTATTTATAGAAATCCCGCAGCCAGCTGGGACTGGTATGATGACTTCGTAGCAATGATGGATAGCGTAAATCAAAATAAAGCTGACGTTCTTTCAGTTGGGCGATTGTAATATTGATCTTTCTAAATCTGAAGGGTCCAATGCTGCATGGGCGTCAACAACAGCACTATTCGGTTTAGAACAGTTAATTAAAACCCCCACTAGAACCACATGTACATCTTCAACCCTGATTGATCATATTTATGTGACAAATGACGATAAAATATCAAATGTACATGTTCCCTCCTTACCCTCTCATTTAAAGTCTATTTCAAAATTATATCTTCCGAGCTCGCGTCCTGCTGTCGTTATGAATGTTCTATCTTTCTGCTCAGTATGTTGCTCCGGCACAGCGTACATGTACCTCACAGCAAACAGTATACCCCTACGGACCCCTCTTTGCTCACAGGAATTCCCCCCACTATACATGACGTGTCCGTTCATGACTAGTAGTATGTATACATATACTTCTTATTTCGCCAATACTCAAAGAAAGAGACCCTAAAAACTTCGTAACTTGCAATCTTTAACAGACCATTTTTTTCATGTACATTTAGTTGTTCAGTATTCTTTTTCTTGATTAATAATTACTCTGTAGTAGTTTTGCATGTTTTATGTACATTAAGTTAGTTATTGATGTCTTGTTACAGTGATTTTTTTTTTTTACAATGTATTATAGTGAACAAAGGACAGTTTGGAAGAAAGGTATTTCAATGCCTTAAACTTTATCCTGATAAACGTTCATCATCATCATCATCATGCATCATCATCTCTCTCTCTCTCTCTCTCTCTCTCGATTTTGTTGATGATGTCATTGTTCAAACTACGTTTTTAACGTTCATGTGTATTTCAAGTTCTCAATGTGTGTATGCGCGCGCGCCCGCGCGCACGCGCGCGCGCGTGTGTGTGTGTGTGTGTGTGTGTGTGTGTGTGTGTGTGTGTGTGTGTGTGTGTGTGTGTGTGTGTGTTTGTGTATGTGTGACTGCTAAATTAGCCTTTTGATGATCATGTTTTGGCTTTCCATTTTAATTAGTTCTTATATATTACGTGTGTGTGCGTGTGTGTGTTGTGTGTGTGCGTGCGCAAGGACATAAAGGTCTATGTACATAATCATTTATCCTTGAGAAATAAAGTTTCATTTCGTTTCATTTTATCTCATTTCTCTTTTTAAAAAAGGCAAGAGAAAAGGAAGGCAAGCTTATTCTGTTATTACACGTTGCTGTAAAAATAAAAAGCAGTCAATGCATTAGTCACCGGCACTAGTGCATTACTTGATGTGTCAAGCTCTCCAACGCAGAGGATGAAACCAGGCTTCATAAAACAAATTTGTTAAACGATAGACGCCTTTGTTTCTGAAGTTAAAAGCTTGTGAAAATAAATACGGCTCTAGCTACTGCTTCTAAAACGCTTTTACGATACAAAGCAGAAATGGCGTCGTCTCATTTGAAACAAAGAAGAGGCAGAATGGGGAGGTCGCATGTCACAAAAACCCGCGCGTGCCCACAGCGTCAAATGTCCGCACGCCGATACTGACAAGCGTGGTTCACTGCCGGCAAAAACTTGAAATTTAATGATTACCAAGAGGTATAGATCCTCATGAGCATATGTTATCAAGTGGCTAGCGTGAAGCCGTTGTGGGTAGATATTGCTAGACGTGAATGATAGACCAATTATTGTCCATGGATCAGTATATCCAGTTACAATGTTCCTTTGCAGATTCATGCTGTATTTTATCAGGGATCGTATTCAGTTATCTCAAATCCCTGATTTTGTTTCACTTGGTTTCCTTCTGTGATTTTCCTAACAAGAGTACAAATCTGAAACCACGTGGATTGTACACCGTGTGGGCTTCTCACAACATTTTCAGAAAAAGATGAAATGTTTATCATTGTAGTTTTGGTATGAATCAGTACAGGAAAGAATACAAATTCTGGATAAATCTGTAATTAGTGTAACTGTACTCCTGGGCGGACTCACGCTGTTGAGATACTTGGGTAGATTCAAACCGAGTACGATTATTTTTACATGGAAGAATTGCAAAGATGCGAAGATGACCACCTGAGCCTAAGATCACAATTGCGCATCCTAGTATGGAGAGGAAAATAAAATGTAATGAAGAAGAAAATAATATGACGGGAAAGCAGAACAAGACAAAAGACAAGAAAGAGAAATAAAGACAGATAACATAAAACGGCAGGTAACAAAGCATGGCAGCTGAAAATAACCATGCAGGCAAAAAGGTCCTCGGGCCGACATAGGTCGCAGTGGGCCCGCGCACGACAGTGCGCGGGCCCACTGCGACCGATGTCGGCCCGCTGATCTATCCCTCGCTGGTAATGAGACGGGAAAGTAAAAGATGGAAAAGAAATGTGAGAGGATTTCATTTCAAATCAGACATCCAACCGCGCGCTTTTATTCGGTTCGATGGCGGCGTGAGTTAACTCTTTCACTGCCAAGGACAAACGGTCCAATGTTGCGAAAAGGGGTGCGTTGGGGGGTGGGGGTGGGGGGGGGGTGGGGGGGGGGGCGACGAAACGTTGGTGCCTGAGTAAAGGTGCCAAGCAGACAGACCCACTCGGGGAGTACACCAGAAGTACACTTCCATTCAATTAGAAATGCAAAGCATCTCATTTTAATAAAAGTCCACTTATGGTACTCCGATTTGGGGCGCCGAGCTGACCATTCACTTGTTTTGCAGTCGCTATCAGGATAATCAGACACTACATAGTTTCAGGCATTTCAGATACATCTCCAAGCTAATGACGCAGGGAATGAATCGACAGCGATCAAGCTGCTTGCAATTTGTGAGCCGCAATTTGCCGCAGCATCCCTGCCGTCAACCGCTCTCTGACATACACAATTTCCAATTGCTGCACGGGGCGTACAATGGCGTAGTTGCTTTGTTCGTTCAACTTGATTGCCGCCCTGGAGATGTAGGTCTACATGAATGATGAGAATAACCCAACGAAGAAAGTAACACGCTTAGAAAAGACAGTTACAACACAACACAATTGTGTTGTAACTGTCTTTTCTAAGGATGGTTCTTTCTTCTCTGCAGTCTACACGCTTGGCAGTCACCTTTTTGGTCTGGATTTCTGCTTGAATGATGTCGACAAGTCCGAAGAACGGTCATTACATGACCGGAGGGGCACCGAGTGCGGGCGCTAAGCTAATCGGCACTACCCTTTGCAGGCGTCCAGCCAATCATGTCTTAGCCTTTACAGGCATCCAATCAATCATGTGTTTTCCTTTCTATGCGACCAGCCAGTCATAGATTACCATTTTTAGGCGTCCAGCCAATCATAGATTACCATTTCTAGGCGTCCAGCCAATCATAGATTACCATTTCTAGGCGTCCAGCCAATCAAGCGTTACTGTTTCCTTGCGCCAAGTTAATCATTCACTACTCTCCAACTATCACACTCGATCCACTTCCTGGCTGTAAGCAAAATGTCCTCGAGTCAAGTCAGCCTTAGCCCATGGCGTCCCCAGGGCCTTTTACGCACTGGCTACCCAGTAAGCAAAGTTCCTCGGGCCCACGACGGCCGCAGTGGGCCCGTAGACGTTTTGCTACTGGGCTACAGACTGCCAACTCACCGTTGCTGTAGAACTCGTCATCGCTGCTCTGTCCTTCCTTGGCATAAAGCACACCGAGTTTGAAGTTCACTGAGCCCTGCACACAAAACAACATCAGTTAAAACCGGCCTTTAACTCGACACGAACATTTTATATCGTTTCCATTCGACATGCGCGCGTTGCTGAAATATAGCGGTACTTAAAATTCTCTCAAGAGCTGTAACCTTTTTGATCCTGATTCCCCCATTGCTTGAAATAAATTTAACTAATAGTTCAAGGGTTGTTTCAAAATGGCTTGGCGCATCAGGCGCCAAGCTATTCTGGCACCACCCTTGAACTAAAATAGTTGATCTGTCTCCCAATCTGGAATGTAGCAAGCAAATGTTACAAAATTACCCACAGGATGTAATGGTTTAACCAATAGATCCCTAACACGCTACGACAGAATGTGCATCGACCGTGATAGCTCAAGGGTGATGTCAGAACAGCTTGGCGCTTACAGACGCCAAGTTATTCTGACACCACACCTGATATATCATGGTCGACCTATCTAAAAAAACAAACAAACAATGATCCAGATCTCAAAAGAAATCGCCAAATTTGGCAATGTCGTTTTCATGGTTTAACCCCTTTCAGTGCCGAAAAACAATTCACCAACACCCAACTACAAGAGGTATAGATCCTCATGATCCCTTGCAGTAGTGGGCTCAAGAGGATATATGTCTCTTGCTGAAACCACTTTGAATCCATGTTCCTGGGACATCTAGAAATTTTTTTTTTTTGGAATTAATCCTTTGCGTGTCCGTAGCGGTTTTAGTCGCGGAATCATCGCGACTAAAACCGCTACGGACACGCAAAAGGTTAACGAAGGCTGCAGAAACACAGCCTGCGGCAGCTGGTACTGAAGGGGTTAATGGGCTATTCCCTGAAGCAAGAAACTATGCGTACTAGAATTCTGCAAGCACTATCACACTGTGCAGGTCAACAGTCAAGCCCAGCCCTGCATACAACGCCACACAAAGCCAGATCCGGTAGGCAACTGTCCTACATTGAACATCCAGACAGTGACTTCAGGATCAATACACTGAATTCAATTTCTACAGCAGAATTTAGCATAGGTGAAGTCAGGAACATTATGTCGATATTTTTCTGACAGTCTTTCAGCTCAGTAATCATGGTACTCCAGTTCATTTACCCCGAAGCGAACAATTTGTAAAGAAACTAAAATTATGTTCTGATAAAGGCAAGCCAGTTTTCCGAGAAGTCTAACAATGTTTATCCGCCACAACTAGGCCAAGAGAAGGCAAACAGCCTCTCCCACCCCCCTCAATCCCTTTATAATTATAATTTCTACAACATGCAGGACGCTAACCCTTTTAACCTCATGGTTGAATTTTCCAAATTTTGGACGTGTTACCTAAATAATAATAATACGGGTTATTATATAGGCGCTTTTTCCCAATTCGGCGAATGGGCTCAAAGCGCCGCGAACTAAACCCAACACGCACGCTCACGTGACACACACGCATTCACTCTGAAGACAAACACAGTGCAAGACAGACACAGAACATTCACGTGGTGCGAAGGGTCAGCTCAGCTACTGAGGTTTCGGAAATTTTGATCGCTTGTATTTGAAATTCATAAAGTGACCTGAAACCGGTACCAAAGTGCCTAAAGACCATGTACCAGTTGCAGGAGATGGATCAACCATGATAAGTCAAGGGTAGTGTCAGATTAGCTTGGCGCCATTAGGCGCCAAGCTAATCTGGCACTACCCTTGAATTATCAAGGTTGATCCATCTCCTGCTGCACTGCGTCGGGGCTGTATGGGTTAACAACTATTGACAAATATTGACAATTATTCAGCTGACGACTTATTCCCGTACTGCTGCGGGAGAATTCCCCAGATAGACCCACTCGGGGAGTACGCCACAGGTAGACTTCTATTCAAATGATACGCTTAGCATCTTATTTAACCCGTTGCGTGTCGGTCAGTAGCGGTTATATCACGATGATTCCTGTAGGAATCATCGCGACTGAAACCGCTACCGACACCCAAAGGGTTAAACGGAAGTGTACTTGTGGCGTACTCCCGAGTGTGTCTACCTGGGGAGTACACCCCAAACGGCACGAGTAGGTCTCCTACCTCCTGTTCCTCCAACACCAGGAGTTCTTTCTGGATCTCGGGGTCAAAGATTTCCTTGGGTCCTCGCTCCAGTTTGTCCAGATCAAAGTGCCTGTAAAAATTACGTTAAAAGCTAAACATGCTCGGCAAATACACGTCATTTCCTTTAACCGCAGTAAATAGACGATTTAAGAAAATCAGAAGTAGGTCAAAATTACACGTGTTTCGACGAAAACAGTGGATTAAAATCCCAGACAAACATGCCAAATGAAACAGTGTATGAAAATCGCGGACAAGCCTGCAGTATGTGACCTATTTTTGATTTCCGAATGTGTACTCAACACCAAGTAACCTCATTTATCCAAGGAACACAAATATTTTTGAAACTAGTAAGAGGCAAAGAACTTCAGGATACAGATTAACTGTCCGCCAGTCACATCTCACATGTAGTGCCTAATTAGCACGACAACTGGAGAAGCGTCGAGACAATCAGACGCTTAACCTGAATCCATCGCCATTGACTTTTAAAAAGTGCTTGGTAGAAGATTGCTATAAATGTGATGAATCTGGCCGTAGAAGTGACAGGCTGTCGGTAGCGGTTTTTGTCGGGATGTTCCCGGCGGCAGAACTGAATTGAACTGAACTTAATTGAGTTGAATTAAATTGAATTGAATTGACTTGACTTGATTCCGACAAAAACCGCTACCGACAGTCAAAGGGTTAAGACTGTGTACCCGGTCAAAACTGAAAAGTCCCCGGCAAAACGCGAATCATCGCCCACACCAAGATGCAGAGTGCCCGGGCTCATGAGGGTTTGTGCCTTTGTGCTAGCGGTGAGTTCAAGCTAGCGCCATGTTGCATGATCCTGAGGAAGCTATGAGTGGTTAAACCTTTGGCTGTCGGTAGCGGGTTTAGTCGCAATGATTCCTACAGGAATCATCACCTCTACTGACCGACATCCAAGCCAAGCTACTCCCGCCCATAACGACTCGAGCCGGCGGCAACACATCACATCCCATTTAATTTCTCAGGAAGAGAGCCAGCGGTTTGGATGTGAGTGAGTTTGTTTCTACTAGTCACTCTCTTCGTCACACGTCCATCTGCAAAATGCGTAGATTCTCATGGGCTCACATGCAACTGCTGAATTTATATCAGTGCTCAGTGTTCTCGTAGCTGGCAGATCTGCGCGTCACACTGACGCAGGTTCCATATTTTATATCCTGAACCAGAGCAAGTGGTTCACGACTCGCGTAAAGTATGAAGTCGTGACGTGTTTGCCACGTTATCTTTCGTTATAAAAGATTTCGATCATGGGAAACGCGAAAGATGTGTTTTGCTGCACACCAGATACTGTAAAAATATGCGCTCACATGACACTTAGGAGCAAAACGGCCACGATAAACCTTAGCAATCTGACGCGCGAAAACACTGGCATCCATGGCAGCTATCAAATGCTCCAACATGTCGTCCATTTACCCATAAAGCCCTGCCATCAGTGCTACAGCAGGATGTGGATCAACCATGACAGTTCAAGGGTGGTGCGGTCGGAATAGCTTGGCGCCTGCAGGCGCCAAGCTATTCCGACCGCACCACCCTTGAACTGTCACTATGGAGCTCGAGAATTGAGACATAGACTGACTTAAATATATATCTAGAACTATGAGATGTCAGTCTCGGGATGTATGGTTTACAAACCCACCGCTGGTGAGTGTGGGAGCACTGTAGTACTCACCCTAATATTCCCTTCACTGTCTGTGGCTTGGCCGGGTTGTACGGCAAACATATCTTTTTGGCTCCCTGTAATCACACGAAAATGAGCCGTGAAATTGGCGTATCATAGAAAACATATGGCGTGATTGTGACAATTTCAGAAGTAGTGCCACATTCCCAAGCAATTTCCAAGGTGCCCTCGGGCGCCAAGGGAATATGGAACTGCCTTCGAGCTATCACGGCAAGTAGAAATTGTAGTGTCATACGCGTGGATTTTTTTTTTTAATTGACGTTTTTCAGGTTTTGTAAACAATTTGTATACAAATGCATAACAATACACAAACTTGTGTATAAAATTATTTTAAGTCGAAAACATTGTACTTGTACAATTCAATATACTGTTCATCATACAGACACAATGTATACAACTAGCAACAACAAAAAAAAAAAAAAAAGTGAATGTGTGCGTGATGTGCGTGTCTGATCTGTATCTATGCCTTTTAGTGCTAACAATGAGGTCACGTTTACGCCAATCGACTCTCAACAGGGAACGAAAACTAAGTCATGGCGGATAACCAGCGTGTGCCATAAGCTTAAAAAAACCTAACGGAGAAAGAAACACGCTTAGAAATGGAAGTCACAACATAACTTAGTAATTTTTTTTCAAAATAGAAAACAAACAAGCATATAAATTATATATTCTGAGAAAGCTTTTTTACCCGAAATATTAATAAATTATGTTGTAACTGTCTTCTCTAAGTGTGCTTATTTCTCCGTTGGCTTCTTCTCTGTATTTTACACGCTTGGCAGTAACCGGCCTATTGGTCTAGATTTCAGTAAACGTCGACTGACAACACTTCAAACATCTCCAAGAGGCATAGATCCTCATGAGCCCTCCGGGCGCATGTGAACCTATGCCTCTTGGAGATGTTTGCAGTGTTGATCATGCATCCGCCATAAATTCGCGCTCGTCCGTTGTTGGGACTCGTTCGGTGCAAACAAAATCTCACCAACAGTTGCTAACTGACCGTTTTCCGCCAGAGGATGGCCCGGTACTGGTGCACGTTGTGGTTATTGGCGTCCGTGACAACCACCGACATCAAGAACGGTTCCTTGTCTGTGTCGAGGCCGATGTAGTGCTGATGTACTGTACAGACACAAGAACACGTACATATATCAGTGTACTAATCCATTCGTTGCCAGTGATCACGAAACTGCGCGTCTGAAGCGGCTGGACACTGACCGAACTTCGCGTGAAGAATGTATGTGGGACACATTAGGCATAAAAGAACACGGGACAAAACCAAGAGACATAAATCCTCATGAGCCCCCGCGTCTGCGGGGGCTCATGAGGGTTTATGTCTCTTGCAGCCAGGTATAGCGTTCGACTTGCCCTAATCCCCTCCCCCCCCCTCCCCCAGCAGTGAAGATGTTAACAGGTAAATTGGGCTGGACACGAAAGAGAATAAACCAGACTAATGGTGGCACGATATGAAAAGGAACTCCAAAATGACTTTCAAGGGATATGATGAAGCATGTATGGGTCTTACTCAGCACAGAGACCCATCTTCAGGTAACTAAGTAAAACTGAATTCACTGATAGGCAAAGGACAAATCGAACAAATACATATTGATATAGCTCTCTAGACATTTTTTTTTTACTGATTCATTGCAAACACTTCTGCGGAAGAAGAAGACAGCCTCCAGAGGGATGAGAGAGAACAATGATAACACTTTATTTTCCAAGGGTAAATGATTTATGTACAGAGTGAGATGAAATGAATGAATGAATGATACTTTATTCGTCAGGGATGGAAACAATAGGCTCACAGGCCTCTTCTCCTCTTTTTCCTCACACTACATTAATAATAAAAGCACAAACAAGCAGCTACATCCATACATCACTTATTCCAGTATCAGATGACAAGCCGCTGAGAGAGAGAGAGAGAGAGAGAGAGAGAGAGAGAGAGAGAGATAGAGAGAGAGAGAGATAGAGAGAGAGAGAGAGAGAGAGAGAGAGAGAGAGAGAGAGAGAGAGAGAGAGAGATTTCCACTAATAGCATATTTTTTATTTGAAGCTAAGCCTCTGTTTACTTTTCACTATTAAATTCGATCCGCCTTCAAAGCGACTTGCCTCGAGAAATCTTCTCATCTTCCTAGCATATTTACACCGGCAGCAGAATTTTGACCTAACCCATTACATCTTGAGGCTGCATTCAGTCTTTAAAATTTGCGTGTTGTCCTGTGAAAGCTAAAATGCAGCTATCTGGCACCACCCTTGAACTATCATAGTCAAATTTATTTCAAGCAACAGTGCCTCAGGATGAAAAGAGTTCAGTGGGAAAAGTCCACGTCTGAGTCAATAAAAAAACCCAGCATTGTCGCAATCGCATGTAAACACCGGGTCCGTCACTTTCTCTATCTGCACAGAAGCGTCGTAATAAAGTGGCAGTTCACTCAGATACTGCATCGGCCCGTGAGGATCCGTGTCTGATGCAGAGGGAAGAGTCCGGCAATGAAGCCGAGATAGTGGCGGCTGTGGTTCCCGAGGCGTAGCCCCAAGATTCTCGAGAGCATCATAAACCTAGACCAATGACGCTCTACATCACACCTCAGACGGTCTCCTCCGTCAGACAAAACACAGATGTAAAGTGGGTTTATCCTTGCCAAGAGGTTTATATATCCATGCATGCGCCTGCAGTCTCAAGAGGTCCATGCGGGTGATTTTTTTTTTAATTATTAAAGCCGCAAATGACTGATACGCGGAAGTACAGACTCAGAAGACATATCTTATCCTTCTTTATTGCTGCGTCATGCTTCTCCAAGTGGCAATGAGCCATCGGTAAAATACAGCCCTTTTGCACAATTCATTCCATCTGCAAAAGGCATAGATTCTCATGCGCCCCTGCCAAAGGCAGGGGCGCATGAGAATCTATGCCTTTTGCTGGAATATAAGGAAATGTCAATAGGACTAGGGAACATGATTCGTTGACGGTAACGGCAAAGAAAGTCACGGGCACTGTGTCGTGGGTAAAGTAACACCTTCATCCCGCCTGCTGGGAGTGCTAAAACACTTACAGCTTGCGCAAGGACTCTTCAGTGCTGTCCTACAACAAATAATAGACGGTGAAGAGGGCAATTAGACGAAGAAGACGCACTTGACTGAGTGTTGTATCAAGACCAGAGCAATAAAGAACAAGAGCTTGTTTACTCAAAAGTACTGGCTGGCGAGGCTTGGGCGTGTGGAATTATCTGTACCGCTGATTCAGTTTTTACACCCGTACCGTTTGCGGAAGCACCCCACAAATAGAAACACTCTGGGAGTACGTCGCAAATACACTCTATTGAAATGGGATGTGGCGTACTCCCCGAGAGGAACTCTATCTGGGGAGTACTCCCGCAAACGGTACGAGTTGTGTTAATAGTGAGGTTTCGTTTGCGACTCCCTGAATAAACGACAGCGAAGCAGCATAAGCTTAGACAACACTCCAAACATCTCAAAGAGGCATTGATCCTCATGAGCATTCATGGGGGTCTTTGCCTCTTGCGGAAATGTTTGGTGTCGTTCGGTGTTGGGAGTCGTTCGTTGCAAATCTCTTCTGGACGGTACCGTCGGAACGTTGATATACATCGAGTGCGTTTGAAGTCTTTGCAAAAAAAAAAGAAAAAAGAAAAAAGAAAAAGGCAACACCCAAACCCAAAAACAAACTAGTGTTCTGCTTACATTTGCCGAGGAAGTACTTGAAGTACCATCGTGTCTGGAACTCTGGATTCTCCAGATGGATGGGACTGTTGAGAGGACTAGATAACTGCAAAATGGCAAACAACACAATACAGTTACAGCAGCCTGTGTGGCCATCCCATGACAGACAGGCGGGAGGACAGATATATATATACAAACAGTCCCACAGACAGGCGGGAGGACAGATATATACAAACAGTCCCACAGACAGGCGGGAGGACAGATATATACAAACAGTCCCACAGACAGGCTGGAGGACAGATATATACAAACAGTCCCACAGCCAGCTTATAGCCCCAGTAGCAAAACGTCTTCGAGCCCACCGACGGCAGCAGTGGGCCAGAGGACCTTTGTTTACTGGGAATTGGGCAGTTAACTTAGTAGTGTTGCGACATATTCAAGACGGACAGAGAGACAGACAGGCACACAGAGAGACAGACAGGTATATAGACGGACAACTGACTATATGTGTGTGTGTGGGGGGGGGGGGGAGGTGGGGGGTGAGTGTCAGTGTAAGGGGGTGGCTTATGGGGTGAAGCTGCATGCATATTGTTTTAATTTTAACTCTGTATTTTCTGTTAACTTTCTTACTGCAGATTTAGTCAATGTCTTTGTGATACTCGTTTGTTTATAAATGCGCTTTATCAATGTTGTCTTCCTTCCCAAAATCCTCGCATGCGATGAAACAACAGCCATCATAAACGTTGTGAAGCCAAACACATTTCCAATCCAGTTGGTACAATAAAGTATTTCTAATTGAATTGAATTGAACAGAACAGAACTGAACTGAGTTGAATTAAACTGAACTGACCAACTTGAATTGGATTGAATTGGCTTGAATTGGATTGAATTGAATTGAACTAAACTGAACTAAACTGAATTGAATTGAGATGAATTAAATAGAAGATCCATTCTTTTTATTGGAACAATTGCACGTTGAATATCAGAGGCGCACCACTAAGCTCACATGACACGCTCATGAATAACTGCGCGGTACTACGGTTGATTGTGGCACTTTATCGATAGGAGCGTCCGCGGCGCGTTCATTCAGAAGTAGGAGTAGGAGCTCATCGCTTATGGCAAGGAAATGCGTGTGTGTGAATAATGATGTCACGTGACAGTGACGTGCGTGATTGCGCACAATTCATTTTCATTCCAGGGCCAACTTGCGAACAGATTAGACTAAGAGTCCTCTGCTCATTTACAGTTAATCGAGACTAATTTCTTCCAGCGGAAAATTTAAAAGCGTATGTGTTACAGTATTAATCCAACAGCTCTATATCACTTGGTACGAGTTGTCATGAAATGCCCCAACCATGATAGCTCATGGGAAATATCTTATTAGCTTCGCGCCGCAGGCCCCACGCTATTAAGATATGTCCCATGAGCTATCATGGTTGATCATTGAAGCACAAGTAGCCCGTATGGAAATAACAGTTACCTCGACTGCCACTAATCAGGGGATTCATTTGAATAATCATGGTCGTTCCTTCTACTGCAACTGGCTGTATGGAGGTAAAGCGCACAAATCCAGTCCAGGCCAATAGTAGGACCCCCCCCCCCCCCTCCCTCGCCGCCCCCATCCGCAAACCACCCCGACGCTGAATTTCGAGGTAACTGATCCATCTCTGCCGTCTCAAGCAACGTAACCAGGACTAATGAAGCCTTTCCTGTGAGCAATCAAGGTCGATCGATCCCCGCAACTGGCACTGAAAGTATAAAGAAAACTGACCTCTTCACAGTCACCCCTCTCTCCCGTCTCCACCCTGAAGCGGCCGGCGTTCTGAGGCTTGCCATCAGTATCACACGAGGCCAGCTGAAACATACAAAGCAGTGGGGGATTATTGTGATGTGCTGGGGTTAAAGCAAATGATTGTTACATTAGTAAAAAAAAAAAAAAAAAAAAAAAAGGACGACGAAAGAGAGATCATGCGAAATATGGCGTCTATGAATTATGTCCCTCCTGAACAAAAACAAACAAACAAACGCAGACAAGTGCTGGTTCAATCGTTAAAATAATCAAACAAATAAACAAACGTGATCGTTAAAATGGGAGGGGGGGGGGGGGCTCATGAGGTTCTTTGCCTCTTGCAGCTGGTCGGTGTCCCCATATTCCTGGCAATGAAAGGGTTAAACCGGATACCAGAAATGGTGATCTCTAAAAATGAAGTTACCACAGTCTGAGTATTACAAAAAAATGATATGAGCCATACTAACGCTTTGGCTGTCGGTAGTGGTTTTTCGAAGCGATGATTCCACCAGGAATCATCGCGACGAAAAACCACTACCGACAGCCAAAAGGTAGCTCTAAGGATGAGCAGAGGCTATATTTTTTCTTCCTGTCGCCATGACTGATCGCTATAGGGAGCGTCATGTTTTGTGGGTAAGTTTGTACGGCTGGGAGACAGCGGAACAAGAGAGACTGTGTCTTCTGAAGCCGGAGAGTTCCTTCAGGGCAGACCACTGGTGGAGTGTCCTCCATCACTCCTAATGCAGCGAGGTAGGTAGCCAGGCAGTCAGTCCCCCAAACGCACTGAGCTAATCAGTTTTGCCCTCACACGACCACACCAAGCTGCTCCGGCACCACCCTTGAACTATCGTGGTGGATGACCCCCTATCAGTACCAGAGCAGCGTACGGAGGTGGTCAGACAGTCAGTCGCTCTATCATAGCGTCCTCATACTCAACAAGAGATAAAGTGACCATGGTAGTTCAAGGGAGTGTGCCAGAATAGCTTGGCGCCTCTTGGCACCAGGCTGTTCTGGCACCACCCTTGAACCATCATATTCACTCTATGCGCCAAGCTGTTATGGCACCACCCTTGAACCATCATGGTCACTCTAGGCGCCAAGCTGCTCTGGAACCGCCTCAGTTTGAAATCTCACGGTCGATATGTCTTGTGAACTCAGCTGTAGTCTCTTGAGACAACTTCGATAATATGGGAAGCTTGACCTTTGTCCTCGATGTCTTTAGACTGTTACAAGAAAGTTTTTCCAAAAAAAAAACCCCACTTTCTTGTAGTTGTTGTATATTAAAACCACAGTCATCTGGCTAAAGGGGCTGGCTGATGTACAACTGAAGGCCTCTAGTTTCTGGCTTCTTGATTTTGTGGCGAGGGGAGGTTTCTTGTACGCATATGCAACTCATCTGGCGTACTGTAACAGGGCTTAAACCTGCGATTTTTGATTATCGTGTCCCCCCCCCCCCCCACCATCCCTTCCTTCACCCTCCCACTTCACTCCCAGACAGTTAACCCTTTGGGTGTCGGTAGCGATTTTTGTCGAAGTGATTCAAGAGAGGAATCACCTCGACCAAAATCGCTACCGACACCCAAAGGGTTAACGGACAGATGCAATCTCCCATTGTCCTGCTCACAGTGAAAATCCCATTCCAGGCTCTGCACGCTGTCTCCTGCGTTTCGTCCCCGGCAAAATCTTCTCCATCTCCACTGAGAGGTATAGATCTACATGCGGACGCAGGGGCTCATAAAATCTACGCATCTTGCTTCCTATAAGGACTGGGTTCCATTCTTATCACATCATTAGACGGATCAGTGTGTAATTTCATCTTTTTTTTTTTCACGTGCAAGAGGTCCATATTTTGCAGGAGTAGCCCCCTTTGGTTATTGAAAATTTATGACTTTGGCTACAAGGGCTGGGTCCTATTTGTATCACATCTCCGACCACTCATAGGACGGAAGACGTCACGTGACTTCGCTCTCAGGTTGGGAATGCACTGTGCTCAAACTTTCGGCTGTCGGTAGAGGTTTTTGTCGCGATGATTCCTGCCGGAATCATCGCGACAAAAACCTCTACCGACAGCCGAAGGGTTAAAGTCAATACAACATAGAGGCTTATCTCTAAAATAGCAAAATCAGCTAGCATAAAGAACTTTTGGAATCCAAGCAGAAGTTCGGACACTATAGGGAATTGAAATAAGCATTTGTGACGTCATATCTAACATTACCGGTGTACCATGTATTGGGAGTAGCAGACATTGCGTCACAAACTGGCAGAACTGACTACTGGTCAAAGACCACAATTAGCTTCCCCTGCAGTCACATCTGTTAAAATGCTTTAGCCTTAGTCTGTCCCAGTCATCTAATTTTTCAATCCCTTAAACAACACTACCGCTTACTTGCTGCACATTTGCCAGACACAAAATCCGCCACCCCCCCCCCCCCCCCCCCCCTAAAAAAAAAGGACATCAGCCATCTCATTTCCTGGCTATGAACATGATTCTGTACCAAACCTACAATAGGGCGCAGCCAAACTGGTACACACCTCAAATCCCCATCCGCTTGGCAACTCAAACTAGGCCAAAAAGAGACCGCTGGTTAAGCCTAGGCCTATGAATCAAAGCACCAAACTATGTTTCTTCTCATCTATCAAGAGATTTCAATCAAATTCCAGCATACTGCCTCTGTACAAATGTACAAAATGCCAAAGAAGGCAAAAGACTTTAAAAAAAAAAAAAAAAAAAAAACACCGGTCCTTGCACTGCCTCACCTACCTCATTTGAATATGTACCGCGAACTACTGCTCGGATTTTCTTCACCAAGATGATTCTGTTATGCTACATTCAATAAAACTCTAAACTGCGTTGATTTCAATAGAATTTTTTAGAAACAGTTTGTCACGTCATCACTCTACTATTCCCAATACTACGATATAATACAGAATAATAAAAATGACGTCAATTTTTGTTTTCAATGTTTATTGTGGCCAAACAAATTCTTTGATTAAAGAAAAAAAACAACTTTCAGCAAACTGATTATATTGTACTCGACTATAAAATAAGTCCCTGTGTTGTGTTCACTTCGGATCCGGCCCTTGGAAGTCAAACGGCCATTCTTCTAGCCCTAGCTAGGCCTTCTAATATCTGTCTGTGTTCACGGTAACGCGGTTAATATCCAGCACAACTTGACTGACATTGTTATTCAGTATGACATTTCCACCCTGATCAGGTTACCGTATGCGACAAGACGCGCCACACACCACAATAGATTAAATAAAGTCTGCATCGTCTTCCTTAACTCATTTGAGACGAAAGGCATCCGGATGCGCGGCTTCAGCCGCGTATCCGGATGCCGTTCGTCTCGAATGAGTTAACCCGCGCCGTTTCGCGGGAGTACTCTCACCAGGAAACCCCACTCGTGGAGTACGCGACAAGTGCTAAGCATCTCATTGGAATAGATGTGTACTTGTGGGTACTCCTCGAATGAGGCCTGCAAACGGTACCGTGAAGCGAGTGTCTGGTTCACAATACTTTAACCATTGGGCTGTCGGTAGCGGCTTTTGTCGCGATGATTCCTGCAGGAATCATCGCGACAAAAGCCGCTACCGACAGACGCATGAGGACGACATCGTGATCGTGCATATGCAGCCATTGTGCACGTCTGTCTGGAGGATGCATAATGCTTGCGTCAGCCGGTTCACTTACTCAATCAGCGGGAAAGCTGGTGCTAAAATATAGGTTAGGATATCTTACCTGTTCAACCTAGACTATTTTAAAACTCCTTCACTGCCAGAGGAGACAAATTGTGCCTTTGAAGCCATGTCAAATTCGATGCTGAATAACCCCATCTTTCCAGTCTCAGGAGCAGGGTACAGATGCGCTCGAGTTATTTAGACGGATTCGAGCAAGACATCACTTTGACAAACTATTACAGGAAACACAAGACAAATGGACAAATCACGCTAAAGGGTCTCATTTGCATAGTCGAGAACTTGTGGCGTGCTCCCAAAGTGGGTCTAGCTGAGGAATATTAATGAGGTTCCTTTTTGCAACGATCGACTTCCAACAACGAACGACAGCGAAATCATGGCGGATAGCCAGCAACTTCAAAAAGCATAGACAGCATTCCAAACATCTCCAAGAGGGATAGATCCTCATGAGCCCGGAGGAGTCATGAGGATCTATGCCTCTTGGAGATGTCTGGAGTGTTGTCTATGCTTCTGGTACAAGCTGGTTATCCGCCGTGATTTCACTCTCGGTCGTGTTGGAAGTTGAAAACGATCCAAACCTCACTATTCTTGTAAACGGTGCGGAATAGACTTTTTGCCCCACTGTGCCACTATTTCAGCCGTTTTCAGGTCCAGAGTGCCAGCTTTAGTCGGTTACATGTCCCGATATGACAACCCTCGCAGCCATCTGTTTAATGGAAATGTCAAATTTCGAGATATTATCCGGCTAAAAAGCATTTATATGTATACTGAGCATTATTATCCGGCTGAATATGCATTAATGCTAAGCACGATTGGACAGTGTCTGTTTTCTATTTGCTTGATTCGCTGCATGTCGCATTGATTCGTGCTGCATGTCGCATTTTCAAATGAAAGATGAGAACCCAAAACAAAAAGAAAGAAAAGAAAAGGAAAGAAAGTAAAGAAAAGAAAAGAAAAAAGAAAAGAAAAGAAAAGAAGATTAAAAGAAATGAAAAAAAAAACAACAACATGGGCTCCTCCCCTCCGGCTATTGTGTTTTGAGAGTTAATAATAATAATAATAATACCGTTATTATATAGGCGCTTTATCTCAATTTTTGGGGAAATCGACTCAAAGCGCCGCGCCTGAAACCCAACACACACACTCACGAAACAGACACGAATTTACGCCATTTAAGACAAACACAGTACAAGACAAACGAAGGGCCAGTCAGCTACTGAAGTTACAGAGATTTTTGATCGCTTGTATTTGAAATTTGTAAAGTGGCCTGAGACCGGTACCAAAGTGTGGGGGGTGGGGGGGGGGGTGGAAGAACCGGAGTACCCGGAGAAAGAACCCCCGACGGTCCGCCCGAATTAACGGTGACACTTACCAGAGGAGAAAAGTCCAACGCCGGAACCCGGTATCGAACCACGCACCTTTGGCATTGGTGGCAGGCGCCTTAACCACTGCGCCACGGATTCCAGTCCTAAATTGCGTTCTTCAGACTCTCCTAATCCGAGCATCTGTCGAGTCTGGATGATGTCAAATCTTCCTGACATACAGCCAACACTTGCTTCGTTGTAGGGGGTGAGATGTACATAACTAAACCTGATCCCCAACAGCAAGGCACAAAATGAGGTCATGCAGTACCAATAACGCATAGACTCTTGAGTCCCTGCAACCACAGGGGGGTATGCAAATCTATGTTTCTTGCTTTACGATGGTTTGTGGCCAGTTCCCAAGTAACGGATTGCGATTACCCAGTCGCAAAACATCTTCGGGCCCACGGACTTTGCTTACAGAGATGGGACTCTGTGCCTCGTGTAGATGGAGGGTGGCGTAGAAGAGATCGCCCAATCTCATTGCCCGTATTCCCCATTGGTTTCCACCCTATTGGTCACTGTACACCAATTCCCATTCATTTTTCTCAGATCTTCTCAGCTCTCAATCTGACTTGTAATTTCCAGCCGCCAAGAGTAAAAATTGTCTGGGACAGACACGAAATTGCCGAGTCAGCATGGCGTTTAAACTGTCTCTTCTACCAAAATCAAACAAACAAACAAAAACCCAGTCTCTCATTCTGTCCCATTCAGTTGCAAGAGACATAGATTCTCATGAGCTCTGCGGTCGCAGGGGATCATGAAAACTCTATGTCCAATGCTGGTCCAGATCGGCAACAGATGTGCCCGCAACTGAAGGTGTTATTCCCGCGGTTTAGCGCAGGACTGGTTAGGTTTTCTCTGTCGGACTGCGCTACGAACACTATTGTGAGGATTGATTTTCGTTAGTTTGCCTTGTCATGGCTGGCCGCTCATCCCCCCCCCCCCCTTCTCCTACACGAGTTGTTTACACTTCTGATCAACTTGAGGAGCCAAGCTAATCTGGCACTACCCTTGAATTATCATGGTCGATCCATCTCCTGTTGTAATGCGCCGGGGATAAATGGGTTACCTTCGAAAATTCACTCAGTCTGAGTGAATCAGGCGCCAAGCTAATCTGGCACTACCCTTGAATTGTCATGGTCGATCCATCTCCTGCTGGGTAGTGCGTCGGGGCTAAATGGATTAACTTGGAAAATAAAATACACTCAGTCTGAGGAGAACCCGTGTGTCGATTCCGTCTAAGCTTATCACAGTCAGGTTAAAAGCTCCTACGGTTGCAGGGTTCACAGTGAGAATTTGCCATTACAAGATCAGACCAGACATATAACAAATTCTAAATCCGATAAAGGCATCAGTCCGATGAACAGCGATGTCCGGATTTCTCTCTCTCTCCAACCCCCCCTCCCCTCCCCTCCCCACCCCTGCAAGAAAGGTCTAGATTTTCACGACTCCTTGCACTCGGCACCTGCATAGCCCGCATAAAGACATCAGTCCGATGAACAGCGATGTCCGGATTTCTCTCTCTCTCTCTCCAACCCCCCCCCCATCCCCTCCCCACCCCTGCAAGAAAGGTCTAGATTCTCACGACCCCTTGCACTCGGCACCTTCATATCTCGCATGGAACTCTGTTCCTTATTCCTGGCGAGGAGCTAAGCGAATTCCCGCTCGTTTTCTCACCACTCAGTAGATGTCCGCGGATCTCTTTCAAGTTAATCTGCCCATCTTCAAGAACCTCGCCCTTTCTTTGTATAGCTCTGTGACAGATCTACATCCCCCAAAGACTCTCTCCGTCTACGTATGCCTGTCCCGCCGATCCCCGTCAGCCAAAGGCATACATTTTAATAAGCCCCTGCATGCATGGCCTCACGAGAATCTATGCCTTTTGCAGTGGGAATATTTAAAGGAGGGAATGACTGCCGAATCAATGCCTTGCTCGATGTGGTGGTCTATTTTTTTTGTTTTTTTTTGTTTTTTTGTTCCACGCTACTAGTTTTGTTTTTCAGAGTCCGGCCATCTGCTTCTGTCTAGTACAGAGAACAGCCAAAAGAAGCAAGAAACCCGTTTAGAAAAGCTATATAGTTACAATACTTTATCTTAATCGAATTTATTTATTTTTCAGCTATTCTGGCATCACCCATAAACTATCATGGTCGATCTGTGTCCTGCACTGCAATGCAGTCTTCAGAGGACAACCGCAAAATTGGGGGATTTCGGTGTTGGGGTAGAATGAGTTAATTCAACACCCAAAACCCCTAGCTGTCCCAGGCGAACATGGGTGACGAGGGGGGGGGGGGGTCTTGCAGTTGGATAGTGTTCAAATCTTCTCGGCACTGAACGGATTAAAACACGCCAAACGTGTTACACTCACAGACTTAGCTTGAGTCTGTCTCTCTCTACTAACAACACGCCAAACGTGTTGCACTCACAGTCTTAGCTTGAGTCTGTCTGTCTCTACTAACAACACGCCAAACGTGGTACACTCACAGACTTAGCTTGAGTCTGTCTCTCTCTACTGCCAGGACAGGAAATTTGAGAAGGCGGTGAAAAACAACTTGACAGTACCATCATTCTTTGTATTTAAAGTTCCTTCCTAACACAGTAACAGACAACGTCGCGATTTCCCTAACCAGATCTGGACAGCATCTGGTGCAGTAAGTTCGTCTCCAGTGTCAAACACAGGTTTTCGTTTTTAAAATTAAGGTTCCGAGTTTAGTCTTTTTTAATTTATCTCTTACGGATATACCGAATTTGATAGTGTGCGCTGTGTGTGTGTGTGTGTGTGTGTGTGTGTGTGTGTGTGTGTGTGTGTGTGTGTGTGTGTGTGTGTGTGTTTGTGTGTGTGTGTGAGTAAGAGTTATTAATATTTATAATTCATTATGTGTGATGCTACAATAATTAAGTTTATAATATTATGCGCTTTTTACTTGCACCCACATTGTTATGTCTTATTATATTTAAGTCTTTTAGAAACAACAGCCGCCGTGAGATGGCCTTAGCCGCCTGCTCGGCGTTAAACCCAAATAACTAACTAACTAGAAACAAGAGGGCGCATGGAACCTAAAGACAATTTTCTGTTTCATTTATTTTAAAACAGACAATACAATTTTCTTGAATCTTGAATACCGTTTGCCGGAGATATTACCCAGACAGACCCACTCGGGGAGTTAGGTTAGTTCGGGGTTTAACGTCCACAGCACCGAGGTGATCATGGACGGCCCTGACGGGCGGGTTATGGGGGACAGGGAAATCTATTGCCTATGGAGTACGACCTGAACACTGATCAACTCAGGCACACTCCAACTGTGCACTTTGATTTACCATGACCTTTCAACGGACATACTATTGAACAAGCCCGTCTTTTCCCCCTGGATTGCGAGTCCAGCTACCGGGGCCGGGACAGGGATTCGAACCCACGACCCGGCGATTCCCTTCGCTCTCTTGCTCCGACGCTTAACCGCCTGAGCTATTTCGGACTCTTACTCGGGGAGTGCGCCACAGGTACGCTTCTACTGAATTACATCCACATATCCGCGAGGCCGTCATACGTGACGTCGAGAGCATCCGCGCAGTAATCCGCCACTGTTCTGGTTGAAGTCCTCCAGGAAGCAGTACTGCCCAGCGACCAGTTGCGTGAGGGAGCTTAGTCCTGGGTCAGCCATGAAGCAAGGTGCTCCGCTATAGCGGGGTGAGTGTTGTGGCGCTATACCGGAGCACCTTGCTGAAAAACGCAGGGCTAAGCTCACGCGCAGCTTGGGCCTGGGTGACGATAGCGAAAGACAGAACTCAGTGCGCAATAGTTTATCAGGCTGATGCAGGCAGCCACAACTGCTCCGCGAAGATTCCAGGACCTTTAGGGCATTTGGAAACATTGGGTTAAAAAAAAAAAAAACAATCGGGGTGACTGCCCAGTAAACAAAAGACTCTGGGGCCAACGTCCGCCAGATCGAGGATCTTTGGGCTTACGGCGGGGAGGGTCGCTGATTAGGGAAGAACATCTTATTTAACACATTCTGCCCCGGGACCGAAATCCCCAAATTTTGAAGTTGCCCTCTGAAGGACTGTATCACAATTCTAGAGACAGATCGAGCATGATAGTTCAAAGGTGGTGCCAGAATAGCTTGGCGCCTATGGGCGCCAAGCTATTCTGGCACCACCCTTGAACTATCATGTTCGATCCATGTCTTGCTGTGCTGTGTCGGGGCTGAATGAGTTAACCTGACTGCCCTGATATCGGCTGAACCCTATGTGTATGGAATCAAGGCCTGTTACGTCGGTGCGGTCTGTACAAAGGAACTGGGAAACGGAACATTTCGCAAAAAAAAAAAAAAAAAAAAAAAAAAAAAGTTCCATCCAACTGCAAACCAAGCCAGATCTGTCCGTCCGTGACGACTGTACTCGTCAGTCTTATGACACGAACCAAGCTTATTGGAAGGGGAGATTACAATAGCGACAAAATCAGGAATCCGGCGCACGTTAACTCCGTCCATACCAGTGGACGAAGATTGTTTATAAAATCTTTATTTTTAACTCATTCAACGTCAAAGAACACAAGCCGTCAAAGAAACATGGATGTACACGGAATAGCATCAGCTTACTTACTTACTTACGCCCATCACCCCCCCTGGGGCATAGGCCGCCGACAAGGTCCCTCCAGCCGTCTCTGTCCTGGGCGAGTCTCTCCAGCTGTCCCCAGGTGTGGCCCATCTTCTTGGCATCTGTCTCCAGGTCACGTCGCCAGGTGTTTCGTGGCCGACCTCTCTTCCTTTTTCCCTGTGGGTTCCATCTTAGGGCTTGCTTTGTGGTGTTGGTTGCTGGCTTGCGTAGTGTGTGACCTATCCATCTCCAGCGGCGTTGTTGAAGCTCCACTTCTGCAGGCTTCTGCTTTGTCCGCTGCCACAATTCCTCGTTGCTGATTTTGTCCGGCCAGCGTATCCCGAGGAGCCTTCTCAGACTGTTGTTGATGAACGTCTGTATTTTCTTCGTGGTCAACACTGTGGTCCTCCAGGTCTCTGCTCCATAGAGGAGTACTGGTTTCACATTGGTGTTGAACAGTCGGATCTTGGTGTTGACTGACAGATCTTTTGAAGTCCAGACGTTCTTTAGCTGGAGAAATGCTGCCCTGGCCTTGCCTATCCTGGTCTTCACATCAGCATCCGTCCCCCCCTTCTTGTCGACTATGCTGCCGAGGTAGGTGAAGCTCTCCACCTCTTCTAGCGCCTCGCCTTCCAGTGTGATGGGCGTTCCACTGGCAGCGTTGACTTTCAGCACCTTGCTCTTTCCATGGTGGATGTTCAGGCCTAGCCTTGCGGAGTTCACTGCCACTGCGTTTGTCTTTTCTTGCATCTGTTGTTGGGTGTGCGAGAGCAGGGCTAGGTCATCTGCAAAGTCCAGGTCGTCCAGTTGGGTCCAAAGTGTCCATTGGATGCCATTTCGCTTCTGTGCTGTGGATGTCGTCATGACCCAGTCGATGGCCAGAAGGAACAGGAACGGTGACAGCAAACACCCCTGTCTCACCCCTGTCCGGACTTGGAAGGCGTGGGTGAGCTGGTTTCCACAGATCACTCTGCAGGTCAGTCCCTCGTAGGAGTTCCTGATGATGTTGGTGAGCTTTTCAGGTACTCCATAGTGTCTCAGCAACTTCCACAAGGTGGCTCTGTTGATGCTGTCGAAGGCCTTCTCGTAATCAAGGAAGTTGATGTAGAGGGACGAGTTCCACTCTAGCGACTGTTCCAGGATGATTCGCAGCGTGGCGATCTGGTCAGTGCATGATCGGTCTTTGCGAAAGCCCGCCTGTTGATCTCGAAGTTGGGGGTCCACTGTGTCCTTCATCCTGTTGAGTAGGATCCTGCTGAAGACCTTGCCTGGGACAGACAGTAGGGTGATTCCTCTATAGTTGGCACAGTTGCTGAGGTCTCCATTTTTTGGCAGCTTGACCAGGTAACCCTCCTTCCACTCTGCTGGCACTTGTTCTCTCTGCCAGATTTTCCTGAAGAGGGGGTGGAGCATCTCGATTGTGGTTTCAGTATCCGCCTTTAGCGCTTCTGCCGGTATACTGTCGGGTCCGGCTGCCTTGCCCGACTTGAGCTGTTTGATGGCTTTCCGGATCTCCTCCTTGGTGGGCTCGCTACAGTCTATCGGCAAGTCTCTCTCGGCTACCTGAATGTCTGGTGGGTCTTGTGGAGCTGGTCTATTTAAGAGCTCCTCAAAGTGCTCCTTCCATCTGTTCTTCTGTCCCTCCTCTCCTTGGATGGCTCTTCCCTGTTTATCCTTTACTGGCCTCTCTGGCTTGGCAAACTTCCCTGAAAGCTTTTTTGTGGTGTTGTAGAGCTCTCTCATGTTTCCATGTCGGGCTGCCTCCTCTGCTTCTTGTGCCAGTGACTCTACAAAATTTCTCTTGTCTGCCTTGATGCTATTCTTTACTATTTTGTTGGCTGTTGTGTATGCCTCCTGAGCGCGGGCCTTCTCTGTTCTTGTGCGGCTGTTGTTTACTTCTGCTTTCTTCTTCTTTCTATCTACTACTTTCTCGAGTGTCATTGGTGTTATCCACTCTTTGTGAGTGTGCTTCCTGTAGCCCAACACCTCCTTGCATGCTGCAGTTACTGCGTCTCTCACCCCTCTCCACTGCTCGTCAATGGTTCCTTCGTCCAGAATCTCTTGGAGAACCTGGAACCTGTTGGAGAGGGCGAGTCTGTACTCCTCATGCTTGCCTGAATCTTTCAGCAGCGTAGTGTTGAACCTCTGGCGCTGACAGGTCTCGCCGGTCCAGTTCCTCTTCAGCTTCAGTTTCATTCTGGCAACAACCAGGTGGTGGTCTGAAGCAACGTCGGCTCCTCTCTTCGCGCGGACGTCCTGAAGAGATCTTCGGAACCTTCTCGAGATGCACACGTGGTCGATCTGATTCTCGGTTAAATGGTCCGGTGATACCCATGTCGCCTTGTGGATGCGCTTGTGCGGGAAGACTGTGCCGCCTATGACAAGGTTGCTTATGGCGCATAGGTCTGCAAATCTCTCTCCGTTATCGTTCATTACTCCCAAACCCTGCTGCCCCATAACCTCCTCGAAGCCCCTGTTATCGCTGCCGACCTTGGCGTTGAAATCGCCCATGATGATGTTGAAATCTCTTCTAGAGAGGGTTCCAACGATGGTCTGCAGTCTGTTATAAAACTGGTCTTTGGTCTCGTCATCGCTGTCGTTGGTTGGGGCATAGCACTGGATGATGTTCATGCTAATCCTCTTCTGCTGTGTTCTGAACGAGGCTGTGATGATGCGTGGGCCATGGGCTTCCCACCCGATGAGAGCACTCTGCGCAGTTTTGGAGAGCATGAGAGCCACTCCCTCTGTGTGTGGTGCATTGTCCTCCTCATGGCCGGAAAACAGCAGCCTCTCTCCTGTGGTCAGTCTCTTCTGTCCGCTGCCCGTCCATCTGGCCTCACTGATGCCAAGGACGTCGAGACGGTAGTTCCTCATCTCCACTGCCACCTGAGCTGTTTTCCCTGCTTCGTACATGGTCTTCACATTCCATGTTCCGATGTTGATGGTTGCCCTGGTCGAAAGGATGGTAGTCTGCTGAGTGGCTTCCTTTCGGCTTTCACCACCCCGCGTCATAAATCCTCCAGCTGAAGGTCCATCCTCTCCCAGGGCCGAGTCAGTTGTTGGTTTTCTTGTTGGCGTTTCTGTAGCAATGTGTGTTTTTATGGGGTGGGGCAGCTAACCCCACGCCCAACCCTCCTCCTTTCACATCCGGGCTTGGGACCGGCCATGGCGGAGTTGAATAGCATCAGCAAGAGGAATATATCCTCATGACCCCCCCCCCCTCCCAACAAGAGGAATAGATCCTCATGAGCCCCCGCAGTCGCGGGGGCTCATGATGATCTATGCCTCTTGCTGAGACCAATTTGTATCCATGTTTCTTGCACGGTTTGGGCTTTATGGTCTCTCGCAGTTTGATCTTGTTCACTGTTTCTGAAGTGCGCACACTGTACTGACTCGTAAAAGACCCTGACTGACTGACAGTCATCATGAAAATCAACCCGTTCTCCAGAATGCAAACGACTTCTCCAGCGACATCGACTAACTATCGTCTGTGTCTAGCTGCAGTCAATACCCAGACATCAAGATTTCGGTGCGGACCCTATCACTGGCTTCAGAGGTCCACGGTAGTCTGAGTTAACTGCGGGTGTTTTTTTGTTGTTGTTTGTTTTTGTTTTTTGTTTTTGTTTTGTTTGTTTGTTGTCGCGATGATTCCTGCAGACAAAAACCGCTATCGACAGCCAAAGTATTAACCCGTTCAGCGCCGAGGAAACCTTGAACACCACCCAACTCCTATAGGGAGAGGTCATCATGAGCATCCGCAGTTGCGGGGGCTCATGAGGATCTATGCCTCTTGTCGATATCATTTGAATCCATGTTCCTGGGACAGCTAGGGTCTTTTGGTGTTGAATTAACGAAGATTGCAAAAACACTGTCTGTGTGAACTGGTACTGAACGGGTTAAACCGGCATGCTTCTCTCCGCTCCCTCAGCTTCATCAGTGATGAGGATGCGCAGTGCAATCTGCGAGAGACTGAGACAAAGATCTTTGGATCGTTAACTCATTGGAGACGCGCCATATACGGATACGCTGCTATTCGCCGCGTATCCGTATACGGCACGTCTCCAATGAGTTTTGAAAAGCAGAGACTATAAATAATGCAGCTACATACGCTGTGAGTGAAGTCGCTTTACCTACCTGAAACTAACGGCTGCCGTGTGAAGGCGGAAGATACGTCAAGTCCAGATTTTCATCAATGAAAGTTTTACAAAAACTACACTTAGTACTGTCGTTTGCCTGCACAGGCCAGAAGGGGCCAGGGGCCAGTTGCATTTAGTCCCGCGCAAACCACTAAGCAAGGTGCTCCGAGCGGATGCGTTGCTTAGTGGCTTGCGCACGACTAAAGGCTCACGGCTCATGCAGCTGATGCCATCTGCCAAAACGCAGCCTACATTGATAGAGGCAAATCCGCCAACCTGCACGAGGAACAGCTTCTGAATGAGCCCAGCGGATATACACAGAACCAGCAGGAGGCCTACATTCTTAGCGGCACAGATATTAGATTCTGTAAGAGGCATAGATTCTCATAAGCCCCGTGAGATCCGTAGGGGCTCATGAGAATCTATGCCTCTTACAGCCGGAAGTGTCGTTCTGAGGGCCTGCCGAGATTTAGAGTGCAAAAGGAACATTTCCGGTCGAACCAGGTCACTCCGGCAGCCGCAAAAACGGAAATGAGACAAACACTGAGGTGTGGGAGGGAAAGGGTCGGGGGTGGGGGTGGGGGTGGGAGGGGTGGGGGGGGAGGGGCGCCGAAAAGGAACGGGAGACACTACTGGAGTGAGTTTTGTGGTGACAGTCGTGGCAAGCTGTTAACAAGAAAATCAATGGTTGGCTGTCCAGGGCACAGACCCGGTTCTCCAGTGTCCCATTGAAAACGGCTCCAAGTGAAGGCTTTATTCGCCTACACGCCAAAAAAAAAACCAAACAACAACAACAACAACAAAACCCGCCTATATTTGTCAGTCTTTACAGCCCAGGGGGAGTTTTCGCAGGCGCGTGGATGGTTGTCCAATTAGGACCTGTAAGTGCTGATTACGTAACCGGCGAGTGACTCAATATGCAACTGATGGTTTTAAACGTGGCTGAATTCAGCGAACGCTGGCAACATACTCGTAATTCAATTCTTTCGAATGGGAACAGAAATTAGCTGAGTCCCTTATCCATGATGTTGAAACCTTCACGAAAGAATATTCCTTGAGAAAAACAAACGTCACCAAGCGAGACCAGCGAGACAAAAACGGCCAGAAAAGTCGTTATATTAAATCAACCCATTCAGCCCTGCGGTCGATCCCAAATTTCGAAGCTGTCTCGAAATTCTACGTGAGAATCAAAAGACAAATCGGCAATGATCGTTCAAGGGTGGTGCCAGAACAGCTTGGCGCCTACAGGCGCCAAGCTGTTCTGACATTACCCTTGAACTATCACGGTCAGTCACTTTTTGGGTAGAGTGTGAGCACTGAACGGGTTGAGCGCCTCCAAACCCACTTAAAGTTTGGTCTGCAGTCCGTCTGTATCCATTTGTCTGTCTGTGGCATTGACTGGCAGCCTGTGAATAGATAGTCTGGACGTTACTTTCACACGCCGGAAGTGATCACACAGAGAGACTAACATATAAATCCCCATGGTTTTCTGCGCCGGTGAGTGTATGAAGCAGAAACGTCAACAAAAGGGACCGATTTCTACCACTAGCTGAAGTGACACAGATTATAATGAGACTATACGTGCCACTGCACAGGGCTCCTAACACTCTATTTCTCTTGTAAGGGACTGTTTAAGGGATGGTGGAGACAGCGCGCTAATATGTTAACAGGCGTGCGTCTCCTTTGTCGCTGTTATGGCGTCCGAAAATCAGACGATAAAAAAAAACAAAACTAGTGAACACTTCCAACTTAAAAAAGGAGTGGATATTTGAGAGATTCTGGGTCTGATGAGGATCTGCTCTGCATGGACTTGTTGATTCACGTGCTGGTCACTTTCCCAGTAAGCCGCATAGGCCATCGGGTCCACGACGGTCGCAGCGGGCCCGCGCACAGCTGTGCGCGGACCCACTGCGACCGTCGTGGGTCGAAGACGTGTTGCTACTGGGGTTGCAAGCACACTCTCTAATCCCACCTCTAATTCATACTGGCGACATTGCCCAGGACGTGGAGGTCCGGCATTGTTGCTTCGCTAATGGACTTTAATGTTGTGCTAAAAAATCCCTAACAGCTCTGTGTGGTCGATCAGGTCAAACTGCCCTTACCGTTTGCGCGAGTACTTCGATCCAGATAGACCCAGTCGGGGAATGCGCCACAGTACACGGCTTCTATTCAAATGGGATGCTTCGCATCTCATTTGAATAGAAGTGTACTCGTGGCGCACTCCCCGTGTGTGTCTATCTGGTGAGCACTCCCGAAAACGGTACGGGTACTCGTACAAAAATATTCTGTACAAGCCATTTCTCAACACCCTCAACGTCTATGTGAGAATTCTGTGTGCACATCTTTTATCTGCTGTTCAACTATCCATCATTAACATTGCAGCCAGTTGATTTCAGCCTGGAAAGCAGACTAGCCTCGTGCTCATGAATTTCTCGACTCAAAGATCACAGACTGCTTGTGCCTACGCCTACGGCCATTTTTCTAAGTTTTAACTTTTAAACTCTCAGAACTAAATTACTTCCATTCTATAGAATGGAAGTCCTTTAGTTCTGGGAGTTTAAGAGTTAAATGCGCGGGTGTGTTACTTTTAACCTCCTAACTGCCGAGATAAAATAAGCAGGATCCAGCTGCAAGAGGCATAGATCCTCATGAGCCCCCGCGACTGCGGGGGCTCACGAGGATCTATGCCTCTTGCTGAGACCAATTTGTATCCATGTTTCTTGGACGGATCTGGCTTTTGGTCGTTGAATGAACACGGATTTCAAAAAAAAAGGAAAAAAAAAAAAAAGGAAAAAAAAAGGAAGGGACTGAGAGTTGAATGCGCAGTTTCCCTTAGGGTGCGTGTTAATTAATTTTAATAATCTTGACTTTGGTTACTGAATGTGACACACTCGTTGTCTGCCTCGATTGGCTGCGCCCATAGAGGGAGGGACAACCCGTGTGTGAATGTTATTGTGATTCCTTGAAGTAATTATATGCTATTCCTGAAGCCTGTCTTTTTTACTTTCCCTATTTGGGATAAATACATTTGTTACTTGACTATTCCTGACCCTGGAAGAGACACAGATTTGCATGAGTATCTACAGCCTCAAGGGCTCATGCGGATTTATGCCTACTGCCAATCAAAAACGCCCTAAGCTGTGCCTCAAACAAAGGATGCGATTTGTGTGACTGTTCATTTGGCATTTCCTTCTGACAGTGATGGGTTAGATGGTCACAGAAAGAATATGTTGTCAACAGTGTTGATGCGAAGGCGTGTCTGGAAATCTTCACCACACAGAGTAACTGCGTTATCTTCAATACGCTGTGGCCTCTCCTGTCTATTTGTGAAATGATGTATAGAAATTACTCTTTTTAATCTAATATGTTTATCTGCTTGTTTTGTTAGATGTTTTCCCACTCACTGGTCCATGCAGCCTACTTAATTAACTCATTTGAGACGAACGGTAACCGGATACGCGGCTTCAGCCGCGTATCCGGTTACCGTCCGTCTCGAATGAGTTAAAAGCACACAAAGCCTTCAGTTGTCGACCACATACTGCGACGTGTGTTACTTAGAAGAGGAGTCTAAAATGTGAACCTAACTTTCACAGCTCCAGGATTCCCAAATCCCCTGAGGTACAGAGGCTTTTCGGTGGCAAACTTTTCCTTTTGTTTAGGGCTTAAGTACAGTCATGCAGTAAAAAACGCAACTAAAACATTCGAAAATTCAAAGCATAGGAACATCACCGGTCCAATGAACACTGATACAAAATAAGGCAAGCAAGATGCATTGAACTATGCTTCTTGCAGTTGGGTGATTCTGGCCCTGTCCCAACATACACGGGGTTTAAAAAAAAAAAACTTTAAAAAATACGCATCAGTGCGGCGGTAGCTGTATTTGATGAAAGCTGCCACTTTCTTTTCAAGTGCGTGACTGTTCTGCGTATTATAACTGAATGTTCAAACAGGCGCAGGAGACTTGTTTTCGCGTAGAGTATTCACATAGAACAAGCGCTGTCAGGGGACTTTTTCATAATATAGGTTTCCTGGACCTGTGCCATTTTGGCTATGATACGATAATGAGATGATAGTGAGATGAGAGTGAGATGGGAATAAGATAAAGATGAAAGTTGAAGGACAGGGTATATATATATATATATATATATATATATATATATATATATATATATATATATATATATATATATATATATATATATATATATATATATATATATATATATATGTATGTATGTATATGGGCGGATCAGACACCTCCGGGGGGCAGGGGGTGTTGGGGGAGGGGGGCTGCGGGGGGAGAGAGGTGGGAGGGGGGGGGACAACTTATTGTTTGGGATCTTCAACCTAATACAACAGGTTTCTCGACGCGTCAGACCTTCCTTCCCGGTGGCCGAAAATTCAAAAAGCGGTGGGCGGAGTGCGAATTGGTAAACACACCCCTCCAGACTACCAAAAACGGGACTTTGGTATAGCATTTTAAACATTTTTGTTTTTGCCTGGGGACGAGAGTTCGGAACCATTAGCTAGGACCCCTCCCCCCTTCCCAGATCCGCCTCCGTACAAGAACATACAATACTAATGCCATTTTCACACACATATTGCACATTACACACGTCAGTTGGAGACTTGAAAAAGCGAACTGACCATATGAGACGCCACAATCCCTCTACTGAGGAAAAAGTCCACACAATCTATCTGCAAGAGACATAGATCCTCATGAGCCCCCGCGACTGCGGTGGCTCATGAGGATCTATGCCTCTTGCTGCTGATAGTTTGTACTCATGTTTTTTTGGACGGTTTTGGCTCTTTGGTCGTTGAATGAACAAGGATTTCGGAAACCAAAAATGTAAGTACAGTGGCAGGGAATGGATTTACTTCACGCGAGTCGAGGCTTGGAATACGTTACAAAAATGAAGCGGCTCTGATAAACAAGTTAATGTTACCACCCTAATCCTCAGCAGCCAGACAAAGGCCGAATTAGACATGCGCACATGTTGATAAATTTATGCAGACGGCTTTCCACACCCCCCCCACCCCCCCCCCCCCCACCTCCCCACAAAGATGCATTTGCAAGAGGCACAGATTCTCATGAGCCCCTGCATTCGCAGGGGCTCATGAGAATCTTTGCCTATTGCTGACAAGGATGTACATAGTTGTTCCTCAGACTGTGGAGGTGATGGACGTTCAGATAGAAATATCCGTCTATGACCACCTGAGCCCAGTAGTTAAACATTCACAGAGAAACATCTCAACACGTCCACAAAGTATCCGTTTAAACGTGCTGATTGCCTGGGAGTATTAGTTGCTTGATCAATACCTGAGTCATTCATTTGCTTTCTTGCCATCAGACAGTGTATAAAGGTAAACTGTAATGGAGAAGAGGAAGTGGAAAAAGAAACCGATGTTGTTCTTGTGTTTATGTAGCATCCATAAAAAATTCAGCATGGTATCCTCCGTGAAACAGTAAACTCAGTGAAGTAGCCAAACGTGTACCCCATAAACCTTCACTCTTTAATTCAGTCAGACCAAACAAACAAACAAACAAACAAACAAAAAACAAATGTGAGTAAAAAAAAGTAGAAACACGAACGGGGGAAAAATATATATATATATATGCTTGTAAACGGATGAAACCATCTAGAACGTTCCAATAACAGAAAGACCAACACATTGGGCACAGACTTAGCTAGCCACGGTTTTTTTTCCCCCGTCAGTATTCACAGTATTCTCGACAAAATAGCTGTGCCTATAATGTGCTGGTCACTTAAAACAACCACTCTCATGAGTAAAGGAAATGCGCCATTATTGGAATCATACGAAACACTTGATTGTTTCCGATGATTCCAAAAATGGCGAGCCAAAGAAAAGCCACATTTTTCAAACCATCGGAAACACTCGAGAATGCAACAATGTTGCATTCCTTTGTCTCGTGTGTATAATTCTACCACAGGAGAAAGAACGACCAGTCAATGGTTTCATCCAGACCTATATATATGACTGAACATATGCAAGGGCTCCTGCTTGGTATGGCAACCTCAGTATGAAAAACAGGGGCAGACTGTCACGTATCGTCAGAACAGCTGAGAAGATCATTGGCCTAGGACAGTACCCAGTAGATGATCTGTACCATAGAGCTGTCCGAAGGATAGCTGCTAGCATTGTCAATGATCCTCGTCACCCACTATCTGATCAGTTTCAAATGCTACCATCAGCCAGACGTTTCAACATGCCACCTGCCAAAAAGAATGTATTTAAGAAGTCTTTTATTCCAACTGCTGTCTCGATTTTGAACTCTCGTTTATAACGCCGCGATAAGTATGGACTACTTAACATTACCTCCCATCTTGTGACAGATTGCTTGTGATAGATTGCTGCAATGATAAATTTTCATGATATGTTCTTGTAGCGTTTGTTAATGTCTTATATTGTTGTTTCATGACGAGCCGAAAGGCAAATTTCTGTCGTGCCTTGACTCGAACAGACAATAAAGTTGTATTGTACTGTATTGTATTGTATTGTATTGTATTGTATTGTATTGTATTGTATTGTAAATCTATGCCTCTTGCCATAAGAGATAGGGTTTACAGTTACATCCTGGGACCCATTAACCCTTTGGCTGTCGGTAGCGGTTGATGTCGCGATGATTCCTGGAGGAATCCTGGAGGAATCATCGCGACAACAACCGCTACCGACAGCCCAAGAGTTAACCCTTTGCGTGTCGGTAGCGATATTAGTCACGATGATTCCTACAGGAGTCATCGCGAACAGGCAAAGGGTTCAGGAAATCCGGGACATTTACAACCACTGAAGTAGGGATGATTACTCGATAGTCTCATTGCGGAGCAGTGTCGCAATGAGAATCTAAACCCATGTGGATTTATCTACGTCACTGGCTGGCAGAGACCGACCGCACTAATACACGTGCTAAGGGTGATTGTACACTCAATACAAGAAAGACCACTCACCAATTCCACGGAACCGTAGTGGCGTCGGCTAAACACACCCCTCCTGGCAGCAAGGTCTGATGCTGGGGAGCTGAAACAGACACGACCGGAAGTCAGTCAGACGCCATGATGGGTGTTCTACCTTGTTAGCCCCACATCCCTTTCATCTAGGTATTTTCACCCTCACCTTCACACAGAGAGAGAGAGAGAGAGAGAGAGAGAGAGAGAGAGAGAGAGAGAGAGAGAGAGAGAGAGAGAGAGAGAGAGAGAGAGAGAGAGAGAGAGAGAGAGAGTTCATGTACAATTTATTTATCGACGGTAAAAGTGATATAAATTACTAAATAACGTAAAATTACGACAGAGAGAGCGAGAGAGAGAGAGAGAGAGAAAGAGAGAGAGAGAGAGAGAGAGAGAGAGAGAGAGAGAGAGAGATTGAGAGAGAGAGAGAGTTCATGTACAATTTATTTATCGACGGTAAAAGTGATATAAATTACTAAATAACGTAAAATTACGACAGAGAGAGAGAGAGAGAGAGAGAGAGAGAGAGAGAGAGAGAGAGAGAGAGAGAGAGAGAGAGAGAGAGAGAGAGAGAGAGAGAGAGAGAGAGAGAGATTTCACGTACAGTATAAGTCTAACGACGACATCAGAGAACAGTCCATTAACGACAAGACCGCGATCAAGAAGCTGAACAGGAAAGTGCACATACGTAGACCGCTGAACACACAGTACAAGAAACATTAACCCCTTAACTGCCGGGCGGGGGGGGGGGTGAGGGGCAAGACAACCGCAAGAGACATAAATCCTCATGAGCCCCCGCGACTGCGGGGGCTCATGAGGATTTATGTCTCTTGTTAGTCCTGTGTTCCTCGTGCCCATAATTATTTCGTCCCATGTCGTGTGTGTTCAGTCTTCGCGTGAATGTCGGTCAGTGTGCAGAGCCGGTTGGAGACGCGAAATCCGTGATCGCTGACAGAGAGAAGGGGTTACAGACTCCCGTGCGGGGGTTTGCGTGTGCACTCCCCAGATAGACTGAACCACTGGAGGAGTACGCTTCAAGTACCTTGGCTGCAAGCACAAGACGGTTAAACAATGTGGATAGACCGGCTATCGCTACTGTTAATGAGGCGGGGCCGGCGGGGCGGGGCGGGGCGGGGCGGGGCGTACATCAGTGTCATCATCATCAGTCCCTTGCCCGAACTGGGCGTTGGGGGGACTGAAAGGCAGCAGCAACAGACAGTGCTCTCCACTGAGTTCTATTTTGGGCGGTGGCAAGCAAGTCTGGCATCTCGAGTTCGGTCCGTTCTTTTATGTTTGCGACCCAACTCTTTCTCTGACGACCTCGCCGACGACTTCCTTCGAGAGTGCCTTGGAGGATAGTCTTGGACAAGGTGTTGTGTCGGGTCACGTGGCCAAACCAAGCAAGCTTGCGCCGTTTCACGGTTGCCAGAAGGGGTTCATGTGGGCCCACCAGGGAAGTGACGACCGTACATATTCGTTGGTCTTGTGCTCGCGGTACGAGATGCGGAGCAACTTCCTCAGGCACTTGTTCTCAAAGGCCTGGATTTTCTTTTCTGAGTCTGCAAGAAGTGTCCAAGTCTCACAGCCGTAGAGTAGAATAGACACTACGAGGGACTTGTAAAGCCTGTACTTGATGGTGAAGCTGATGGAGTTACTTCGCCATATCCTGTCCAGCCTGGCCATTGCGGATGTTGCTGTACCTATCCTGATACGGATCTCTGCTATGCAACTACCGTCTTTGGACAGGGTGGCCCCCAAGTACTTGAAGCTATTGACCTCTTCTAGCTTCTGGCCGTTCATGTGGATGTTGCTGCTGCTGTCGCTTGTGGTGTTGATCATCACTTTGCTTTTATCCGTACTGATCTCCATGCCATAAGACCCTGCGCTACTTGAAAGTTTGTCTGTCAGGTTTTGAAGCTCACTATTGCTGCCTGCCATGAGGTCAATGTCGTCTGCGAATCGAAGATTGCACAGGGATCTGCCACCAATAGAGATTGAAGTATGGTGGTCGTGGAGGGTTTCCTGCATGATCTTCTCCAGGAATATGTTGAAAAGGACAGGAGAGAGCAGGCATCCTTGACGGACACCGATCGTCGTCCTGAAGAACTCGCCTGACTGATTGTTAAGTAGAACCGCGCTGCAGGCGTTCTTGTAAAGCGCTTCTATCATTTGGATCAGTCCCTCCTCTATGTTGAACGATCTCATGACTTGCCAGAGTCCGTCGTGCCAGACGCGATCAAATGCTTTCCTGAAATCAATGAAGTTGTGGTAGAGTTCGCGCTGATGCTGCAGATGTTTACCCGACGGCTTTATTGTACGACATTTGCACAAACAAAACGTGGACAGTGTTATGTGACGCGATTAGTGCTAAGGACGTTTTGTCATCGGGCTTTTTTTTTTCTGATGTCTGAGCGGCAGACTTGGTCAGGCATTAAGAAATCGTTTCACACAAACGTTGACGAAAGGACCGGTCGTGAATTAACCCTTTGGTGCTGGTGGCGCTTTGTTGATCCCTGCGGAAATCATCGCTATAATCTTCGTTAATTCTACGCCAGAGAGCCCCAGCTGTCCCAGGAACTTGGATTCAAAATGATGTAAGCAAGAGGAATAGATCCTCATGAGCCCCCGCGACTGCGGGGACTCAGGAAGATCTATACCTCTTGCAGTCGGATCGTGTTCACTTTTTTTCTCGGCAGTAAAAGGGTTTAATGTACGTTTCCTGTACAATTCATGACCAGAAGAAACGGAAAGGACGAAAGAAAAACACATCATTCCATACACGCTTTTAAATCCGTCGGCCAAAACTGAACATATTATACTGACGAGCAAATGAAATGCGACATTTTTGGAACAATATATAACTCATGAAGACCAGATCAGGGGCGAAATGAGCCGCTAATGTTTATTCCTAATGGATTCCGGCTGGTTCGTGAAAAAGGTGCGGTATTTGTCGCATCAGCCGCTAAATAGGCACAGCTTAATGCACATAAATGGCCACGTGTTAAAATAAACTAATCCTGTGCGCAGTCAACGGATTAGTGCGGTTATGGAACCGGCGTTTCATAAGGTGCGGGGATATAATTACCGGTTGTGAAATCGAAGTCGTTTCCCCTCCATCTCCCCGTTCTGTTAGCGGGAGTACTACCCAGATAGACCCACTCGGGGGGTACGCAACAAGTACCCTTCTATTCAAATGAGATGCTTTGCTTCGCATCTCATTTGAATAGATGTGTACTTGTGGCGTACTCCCCGAGTGGGTCTGCCTCGTGGAGTTTTGTGTGTGTGGGTGTGCGTGCGTGTGTGTGCGCGCGCGTCTGTGTGTGTGTGTGTCTGTGCACGGGCCAACTGCGGCTGACATCCGCCCGCGGACATTTTGCTTGCTGCCACTGGAAGCTGAACGTGACCGCTGGAAGGACCGATCACCGTCTGCAAATACCAGTACGCGGCTTATACCGACCGCAGATTCCTGGGCTCGATCATTGGAACACACTCGCCAACGGAAGTGTATGGTTCAAGCTTAGAGCTGATCGTGACGTCCAGAAGAAGACACCGCCAATGACAAACACTGACGCGGCTTATGCCTATCACTGTTTACTCGCGTTCAATGATTGGAACTACAGAAAATGGAACGTACGTACATATAGACATATGACTGGACTAGTGTCCCTTGTGTTGAAACTACTCGCCGTAGGAAGTGCGTGGCTCGGCCAATACCCTGTTTTACATCCAGAACCAAACAAAATGATCAAATAATAAGAACAAACTTGCCGCAAAGGATGGAACGATCGTGACCCCTCATTGGTATGGTCTTATCCATGGGAAGCGCCATCTAATCTTAATCGATCACGGCATTTTTGAGGTAGTGCCTGATTTAACGCGTAACACCCCTCCTGTTGGCAACTAGTACATGCCCTGCTCCTGCATTGTAACGGATATGATGTATCCATCTCCGACACTTGGCCCTGAACGCCAAAATCGATCATATGTGGAGTGATATGTGATTTTGGGCCGGTAACCAATCCCGCCGTCTGAACGTCAATGACAACATGCATCTGTGACCGATCTCAAGACTGTACCACGTGACACAGAGGCAGGACCAATCAAATCAAGAGACGAGGCCCACGTGACGTGCAGAGAAAATGACACTTCTTGTTGTGCATCCACGACTAAATTGATCATGTCTTTGGACTCGCATCCTTAACCATCCAGCCATGGCAATTACTGACACCCTTAACTAATCCGCAAAAGGTTATTGGGCGGAAACTGGCCGACGCTGACCCGCGCACAGTCGTGCGCGGGCCAGCGTCGGCCAATTTCCGCCTAATACCCTTTTGCGCACCAACTCTCGAACTTGGGAATATTGCGCACCACTGAAAGACTCACTGCTTTAAGAATCACGTACCAGGTCGGTTGCATGACGCTCCAATAAATTGACAAATATGGAGCCTATTCGCTTGGCACCACGCACAAAGCTTATTACCACCCTTCAGCCGTTTATGGACGATCCGGGTGTCACCTACAGAACCAGACATCTATGAATGTCTGGTTCTGTCGGTGACACCCAGATCGTACACGTAATTATGCAAATAATCACGTCAGTTCGTGCGTTATGTCTCCCATCCGCGGTTATCTGGTCATTATGGAACAAAAAAAAAGTCGTCATTATGACAGGGACAGTTCACATAACACAATATTACGTCTCTTTAAACACCTGGATGCTTGCAAAACAAGACAAAGGTGATCATGCACGTGTTAATATTTTGCGCGGCATGAAGGAAGCGTGGTTATATCAGGCCTTGCGTGGGCCAGTAATACTGCAAGTCAACTAATGCTAAACCTATGACAATCAACAAATTATTATTATATGATAAGTGCACACACAGACAGACAGACAGACAGACACACACACACACACACACACATAAACAAAGTCACACACACACATTTTCAAGCGCACGCAGACACACACACATACTCACCCACACACACACACACACACACACACACACACACACACACACACACACACGCACTCTCTCTCCCTCTGTCTCTCATACACACACACAAACACATTCGCGTAATCACATACTGTCAAACACGCGCGCCCGTGCGCAAGCACACACACATACACACACACGAGGCTTAGACCTAGTTTCCGAATAAACACCTGATAAATCTTCATTATTATTAATATTATTATTGTTACTTTTATTACACCCATCCACTCACACACTAACACACACACGCACACACTCACCTACACACACACACACACCCACACACATATACACACACACATACACACGCACAAACACACACACACAAACACACACAACGCCACTAGCGCGCGCACACACACACACACACACTAATCATGCAAGAATCTGCTTCCGCCATTGAGCTTCAGTCAATCAAGCCCAAACTCAATCAGACCTAAAGTCCCAAGTCGTGCGGACGGCGCGGAGAGGGTCATTAGAGGTCCAGCTGACGGTGTTGCCCCCAGGACTAACCAGCTCTACATGTCACAGTATTGATGAACTGAGTTACTGACTACAAGTCGGCCTCACCATAGTACGATACTTGCAGGACAGGAGCCGTCAAGACAGACCGCTTCATTTGTCTTACTTAGTTAAAGCGCCCCGCATCAATAGCTGCGAAATTGTCGTATAGCGTTGCCGCCGGCAACGATATACGACAATTTCGCAGCTATTGATGCTGGGGCGCCTTGAATGAGTTGGGAAGAAAACACACCCAGTGTGCTACACTTATTCGGGTCGAAGTCAGCTATGTAGTTAGTCCGAGCACAGCAGTGCGCTGGGAAACTAAGGCTGATATCGGTGGCCTTAAGAACCTTCGCGGCCCACAGGGTGTCAACAACTGTAACGTAAGCAAGTCACCATCACCACCATCGCCAACCATTCTGGTCCTGAAATCTTGAACATATATTCAATTGTCATGTCGAAGTGTCACTGCCAATCATTTTTTTTCCCACTGCACAGCACTGTATATTATATTATATTATATTATATTATATTATATTATATTATATTATATTATATTATATTATATTATATTATATTATATTTTTTAAATTGTGTTTTATTGTATTTTATTGTATTTTATTTATTATTTTCTTGTTATTGTGCACAGTACCGTCATCTATATCTTTACATAGTGACAACATGCTCATGGTCATTCAACGGATAGAAATTTCATTTGACGAGTAAGTAAATCTCGCATTGTTTCCCACACTCAGAAATTCATTCTGAGTGCTAAAAACATCCTTTGGTGCGTGCTAGCGATGCGTAGCTGTGTAGCAGCTGTGCGTGAATTGGACAGTCACGTCAAGTGTACCGGAAGTGTGTGCCTTATTGTCAACATGATAAAACTGCCGCGGGCCGACTGAAGATCGCGACGGCGATAACTATAAATAAACATCTTCAGTTTCATCGCCGTGTGTGTGCTGGTCTGAGATTTTGGACCTTACGGCGCCAGCGCCGTAAGGTCTAAAATCTCAGACCAGCGTGAAATATAGCCATCACCCGAGGCCGGCTATAAACTGCATATTGACACACATTACGTATGTCTGTACTCTTTTTCTGCTCGCCTGCAGCAGTGACTGTATTTCACAGAGTAAAGGCACTCTGCATGCAAACAAACGAACAGAGAGAGACGGCAGGTTGTATCTGATAAGCTTAGCGTCTAAACTGTAAAAGGTAGTGCCTGATTTCTTAAGCTATCATTGCCGTTCCACTTTACACACACACACACACACACACACACACACACACACACACACACACACACACAGTGACACACACACACACACACACACTGTTTGTAAATGTTTGAAGACGTGTCAGCTTTAAATTTTGCGAAAGCGACAAGCCGAAGAGATCCAGCATTCAAAAGGGACAATATTAGTGTTTGCATATTGATCACTTGACTCGGTACACAATCTGTTCCGTTGTGTTCAAACACCCTTGTGAATTTATCCTATCATGGGAAGTCTCTAGGTAGCCTCTTGGGTTCCTGTGCCGGAGGTACTTCTCGCGGGACGGACCTAGTTGGGGAAAAGTAGGCCACAAATACACTTCTATTCAAATAAGCAGCTAAGCATCTCATTTGAATTGAAGTGTACTTGTAGTGTACTCTCCAAGTAGGTCTGTATGGATAATAGTGTACTTGTGGTGTACTAACCAAGCACGTCTATCTGTGTAGTAGTGTGTACTCCCCAAGAAGGCACATCTAGGTAGAAGTGTACTTATGGTCTATTGGCCAAGTAGGTAAATATGGACCGAAGTGTACTTGTGGTGTACTCCCGAGTGGTCTATTTGAATAGAAGTGTACTTTGTGTACTTCCCAAATAGGTATATATCTGGACAGATGTGTACTTGTGGTGTACGCACCGAGTGGTCTATTTGGATAGAAGTGTACTTTTTGTGTACCCCTCAAGTAGATATATCTGTATAGAAGTGTACTTGTGGTGTACTCTCCGAGTGAATAGAAGTGTACTTGTGTACTTACATGCGTGGGTCTACCTGGTCTACTCCCGCAAAAGACAAGGCTTTTATCGCCCTCTTCTTAATAATAATAATAATACCGGTTATTATACAGTCGCTTTACCCAATTCTGCGAATCGGCTCAAAGCGCCGCGAGCTGAACCCAACACGCACGCTCACGTCACACACACGCATACACTCTGGATACAAACACAGTACAAGTCAGACACAGGTCATTCACGTGGTACTGAGGTTTCAGAAATTTTGATCGCTTGTATGTGAAAAGAGGCCTGAAACCCGTACCCGTATCAGTAAAACAATTTCACTTTGGAAACTGGGGAGACATTTCTGTCCGCTGGGATATATCCGTTACCTGCACGACGTTATTTCTGTCCGCTGGGATATATCCGTTACCTGCACGACGTTATTTCTGTCCGCTGGGATATATCCGTTACCTGCACGACGTTATTTCTGTCCGCTGGGATATATCCGTTACCTGCACGACGTTATTTCTGTCCGCTGGGATATATCCGTTACCTGCACGACGTTATTTCTGTCCGCTGGGATATATCCGTTACCTGCACGACGTTATTTCTGTCCGCTGGGATATATCCGTTACCTGCACGACGTTATTTGTTCAAGGAGTCGCTTGCAGGTCTAGAAAAAGAAACCCCCACAGCGCGGCAAAAGACATTCAGGCCGAGGTGCGGCCTGTCTCGAATAGGTTAACAGTTCAAGTCGCAATCGTGGATTCCTTTTCTGACCTTTTGTGATCGCGACACACACCTACGCAAACGTCACGCGAAAATATGGACATTTCGTAATACACTCTGTCAATTCAGGCAGAAAATCGAAAGCTATCAGCAAAGGACGGAATCAATCATGACCGTCTTCCGCCCGCAGCCCCAAAAGATTGCTACTACATCTATGTTTCCTTTCGGTCAGGGACGGCGGGCGACCTCTCGCTCTCTCTTCGCTGGAGTCTGACTGTACATCACTTGACTCTCTTCAGTACCGTACAGCTGACTGTCTTCATTGCTTTATACCAGCTGACTCTACATTACTGTACATCACTTGACTCTACATTACTGTACATCACTTGACTCTCTGTACTACTGTACACCAGCTGACTCTACATTACTGTATATCACTTGACTCTCTTCATCGCTGTACACCAGCTGACTCTACATTACTGTACATCACTTGACTCTTCATTACTGCACACCAGTTGACTACATTACTGTACATCACTTGACTCTCTTCATTACTGTATTGCAGCCGACTGTCTTTATTACTGTATCAGAGTTAACTCTACATTACTGTACATCACTTGACCCTTCATTACTGTATACCAGCTGCCTACATAACTGTCTATCACTTGACTCTCTTCATTGTTGAGTGCGCAGAGGACAAACTCCAGAGGCCAACTCCATTTGGAGTTTCTAAACATGTATCAAATATCTAATAACAAATCTATACCGGCGGTAGCGTACATTTTATCAGTGGTGCATGGGCATACCTAGTGAGAAACGAACCCAGCGTCTTCGAGGCTTGACTGAGCTGGCCGCAAGGTCCGTGCCCGAGTGGTGTCGCCTGTAATTGAATTGCCATGGTGCGCACCGGAGTCGACACAACTTGTGCTGTGCGATTCAACATTACCCCCCCTTTCAGTGCCGCGAAAATGTGAACAACACCCAACTGCAAGAGGCATAGGTCCTCATGAGCCCCCGCAACTGCGGGGGCTCATGAGGATCTATGCCTCTTGCTTGACACCACTTTGAATCCATGTTCCCGGGACAGCTAGGTTTCTGGTGTCGAATTAACGCAGATTGCAGAAACACGGTCTGCGTCATGTGGCACTGAACTGGGTTTTTAACCCTTTATCATTCGGAATACACCAGTGGGTGAAATAAGTTTGACTAAAATAGTTCAAGGGTAGTGCCAGAATAGCTTGGCGCCTCTAGGCGCCAAGCTATTCTGGCACCACCCTTGAACTAAAGCCATTGGTCTGTATCCTTATCTGTAAGTACTATAATGTAGCTTGCAAATTACAGTCTACAAATTTGAAGCTTTCAGCCTCAGTATGATATGGGTTTTTAAACGAGATTACAGTGTCCCGTGTCCGCCCTGGGTGTGAGGTTTCCTGGTCTTTTTTTTTTAATTTTTTTTTATAGTGAATTACTATTGGTTATGCAGGGCGAGAGAGGTTATAGGCACGCGCAGGTTAAAAAAAAAAAAAAAAAACTGTCTTGGCTACAACTACTGTACCATGTAACACCTGACGTAACAAGCCAGAACATATCCAGACACTGGTTAGACCAGTGCAGCGCCGTGACACTCATAGTGTGAAACAAAATGACAGAAGCAGAGAGAGAGAGAGAGAGAGAGAGAGAGAGAGAGAGAGAGAGAGAGAGAGAGAGAGAGAGAGAGAGAGAGAGAGAGAGAGAGAGAGAGAGAGAGAGAGAGAGAGAGAGAGAGAGAGAGAGAGAAAGAAAGAGAGAGAGAGAGAGAGAGAGAGAGAGAGAGAGAGAGAGAGAGAGAGAGAGAGAGAGAGAGAGAGAGAGAGAGAGAGAGAGAGAGAGAGAGAGAACAATGAACAATGAACTTTTATTTTACAACGGTAGAAGTATTTGGTTACAAGACCAATTTTCAAACTTGCCGTTGCTACAAACTACTTATCAACGTTTTCATAAACAAAACAATGGTCTAAAACATAACTAGGTCAAACACATACACACGCACGCATGTTCACTCGCAAACACACACACACACTACTCTAAGGAATTCAATTATGTGCAAGCAAACAAAATACGGATGAATATAGCGCGATAGAAAAGAAAGAAAATGTGTTAAAAAACCTTTAAAGAGAATTTTAAAAAAAATTATGAATAAAAAATTCCAACATATAAATTGCATAAATCGCGCACATGGTGTGCGCGTGCTTGCGCTCATGCGTGCGTGCGTGCGCGTACGCGTGTGCAATCTGCCACATTATGACAGACCACGCACACACCACGCACACACGCACACGATCACATAACGTGACCACACGCATGAACGCACACACGCACACAGACGCACGCACCCACACACACACACACACACACACACACACACACACACACACACACACACACACGATCACACACCCATACGCACGAATGCACACAGCCACACATACACACACACACATACGCACAAACACACGCACGCCATACGCGTGCCAGTACATCAAGGCAGGTATTACTTGTCAGACATGGAGTCAATGCACATGCCGATACATGGTATGTATTCTAAGAACATGCAGTTTTCCGCATGTAAAGCTGGATTATTTTAGATATTTGAAGAGGCCGTCTTTAAAGGAGGGCAGGGACATACTTCTAAGGTTACATGGAATCGAATTCCAGAGAGTACTACCTGAGTATGTTAAGCTAGATTTAAAGATGTCAATGCGAGGCCGCGGAACCTGATAGTGCCGCCCCAGTCTGGGATGTCGTGAGGAAATTACTGAAACAAATGGGTCAAGATAACGGGGCCCTTTTTGTTTACACAGCTTATACATAAAAATGGCTTTGTTACATATAAGGTGCTGCTTCAGGGGAAGCATACCAAGAACTTCAAGAGAGAGAGAGAGAGAGAGAGAGAGAGAGAGAGAGAGAGAGAGAGAGAGAGAGAGAGAGAGAGAGAGAGAGAGAGAGAGAGAGAGAGAGAGAGAGAGAGAGAGAGAGAGATTAATCTCTTCACTCTCGAGAAAAAGTGATCACGATCCAACTGCAAGAGGCATAGACCCTCATGAGCCCCCGCGACTGCGGGGGCTCATGAGGATCTATGCCTCTTGCTGAGACTACTATGTGTCCATGGTCTTTAGACAGTTGCGGCTTTTGCTCGTTGAATGAGCCAGGAAAGTTTCAAAAACCAAAATGTGTACAGAGTACGTAGAGTGACAAAGAAGGGCTTAACGTCAGCCATATTGGCTCTCTACGAACATAACCTTGGCGGACCGAATAAATTCTGTACGAAAAAACAGAACCGAGGGCGACGCTAAGCCAAAGACGGTAAACTATCTACCGGTCACTCCAGTCAAGATATTTATTATGCACAAATACGCATAACACTTCAAAGTGATAAATGTGAGTAAACAGTCTAGCCATTCAATTTTGCAGGAGATAGTTTTACAAGACTGGGATAAATGCGTGTTGGTCTTTGGTTATAGATCTCACGGCCTTGAGGGCATTTTGTGTGATGATGTGACTGATGATTTTTTTTTTTCTTTTAAAAGAAAGATGATAGGAAGTTAACAGTACGAATGTGTAGTCACTTTTCCGTGGCTATATAAGGCATTGAAAGATGACAGGAAGTAAACAGTATGTATAGACACTTTTCAATGGCCATGTAGGGCTTTAAACGACGAACGTATTTAAACAGTATGTGTGTAGTCACTTTTCCATGGTCAACCACATACGGAATAATAATAATAATAATAAAGGTAATTAAGCTTATAGGGCCTAATCACGAACATGCTCTAGGCGCGTTACAATCACAGTAATGAACAAAGACATACATTACAAGGAGCCGAAACTAAGCCTGCAGCTAAAAACAAGGTGACACTACAAACATAGCGCGCACACACACACACAAACACACACACGCGTGGAACAAGCAGACAAAAAGGTCTTTAAGTATATGCAACAGAGAAAAGATGCGTTTTTAGCTTGGATTTAAACATGGCGAGAGATGATACGTGACGCACGTCATCTGGGACAGCATTCCATGCCATGGGACCAAACTTATACGAAAATGCGCGATGATCTTGAGTGACACCGTCAATGAAATGATAAACGGATATAAACATCACGTTTAGATGACCAAACATATACATTGTATACGGCTTTGAATGATAACAGGGTATGTGTATAGTCACATTCCATGAACATATATATACGGCTTTGAATGATGACAGGGTATGTGTATAGTCACATTTCCATGAACATATATATACGGCTTTCGACGTTGAAAGGATGTAAACAGTAAGTGCAATCACCTTTCCACGACCAAAATTAATAATATATGTGTGTGCTGGTCTGTGAATTTGGCTCTTACGGCCGCAGGCGCACGATAAGGAAACGGGGTAGGCGCGGCGGCGTAAATTGGTCCGCTTTCGTCGACGCGCCCACCGCCCTCCCCTCCCTGCGATCATCCTTGCCAACGTACGCTCCTTCAACAACAAGACTGATGAACTTTTCAATCTGATTACCTTTAACCGGGAATTTAGGGACTCTTCTGTCGTATGCTTGACTGAGACATGGTTAAAACTGAAGACAAACCTGACGCAGTGGTTACTCCCCCTGGTTTCACGCTATATAGAGCAGACCGTGTGCTTGTGCAGTCTGAGAAGGAAGCTGGTGGTGGTGTGTGTTTCATGAGTGGTAAACAACCGCTGGTGTACAGATACTAAAGTATTCTCTCAGTCGTGCTCTCCCTTTCTTGAACATCTGACTATCAACTGCAGGCCATTCTACTCTCCACGCGAATTTTCTTCCTGCGTTCTCATCGCTGTATACATACCACCCGGCGCTAACGCTACCACTGCTATCAATGAATTAACTAGGCACGTTGTTGCTGCTGAGTCTGCCTTTCCTGATAGCGCTATCATAATCACTGGCGACTTCAACCAAACGAACTTGCGCAAGACTTTGCCTCGGTACTATCAGCATGTGCACTGCCCCACTAGAGGAGAGAACACTCTTGATCACTGTTACACTACTTTGAAGTCTGCCTACCGTGCTACTACGAGGGCTCCCTTGGGCGAATCTGACCATGCCATGGTTCTGCTCACTCCGACCTATCGCCAGAGACTGAAAGCTGTGAAGCCTGTCACGAAGACGGTCAGGAGATGGACCACAGAGGCGACGGAGACGCTGCAAGGGTGTCTGGAGGCGACGGACTGGAGCGTTTTCAAAGAGGCGAGCAGTAGCCTGGACGAGTACACAGATGCAGTGACGTCGTACATAGGCTTCTGTGAGGAGGCCTGTGTCCCGACCAAGACCGTCCACATCTTTGGCAATAACAAGCCGTGGTTCAGCCGCTCAGTCAAGGTAAAACTTGACGCTAAGAACGAGGCCTTCAAGAGTGGCGACGGGGAGCAGTACAGAAAGGCCAAAGCTGCGCTGCGTCGCGAGATCAGCAGGGCGAAGGCGACCTACAGGAAGAAAATCGAAGACCAGTTCTCCTCCAACAACATGCGAGAGGTGTGGCGGGGTTTGCAGCAGGCCACCGGCTACAAGCAGGGGGCAACAACTCACGATGACGTGGACCCGGAGCTCCCGGACAGGCTGAACCTGTTTTACAGCAGGTTTGACCAGAAGAATCCCACTCCTGGATACCGTCCTCCGCTTCCTGGAGACGCGTCGACTCTGACGCCGCCCTTCAGCGTTCGAGAGGCGGAGGTAAAACGTCTCTTCCAGAGACAGAATCCCAGGAAAGCCTCGGGTCCCGACCACGTGTCTACGGCTGCCTTGAAGTTCTGTGCTGACCAGCTCGCTCCTGTTTTCACCGATATCTTCAATATCTCTCTACAGCAGATGTCGGTGCCGCGGTGCTTCAAGTCGTCCGTGATCGTCCCTGTTCCCAAGAAGTCAAAGGTCACCCAGCTGAACGACTATCGCCCCGTGGCACTGACGTCTGTTGCCATGAAAGTCCTGGAGCGGCTTGTTCTTCGCTACCTGAGGGTATCCACGGGGCAATTGCTTGACCCACTCCAGTTTGCCTACCAAGCGAACAGGTCAGTAGATGATGCAGTCGCACTGGGCCTGCATTTCATCTTGCAGCACTTGGAGACCCCACGCACCTATGCCAGAGTCTTGTTTATTGACTATTCCAGTGCTTTCAACACCATCATCCCTCACAAGCTTTTCGACAAACTCGTTCATCTCAATGTTCACCCCCTCCATAATGTCACTGGATCCTTGACTTTCTTCTGGACCGTCCTCAGGTCGTAAGACTCTACAATTCACACTCTGCCGCGGTAACACTGAACACTGGCGCTCCACAAGGATGCGTTCTCTCTCCGCTTCTCTTTACCCTGTTCACAAATGACTGTGTCTCCGCAACCCCGTCTGTGAAAATTTTGAAATTTTCCGATGATACCACCCTTGAAGGCCTGTTGTCTGATGCCGACGAAACTGTGTATCGAGACGAGGTTCGGAGAATGGTGGACTGGTGCTCGGAAAATGACCTGGAACTGAATGTCTCAAAGACAAAAGAGGTGGTGATTGACTTTCGTCAAATCAAAGTCCCGATACTGCCCCTTGTCGTCAATGGGGAAACCGTAGAACAAGTCGACTCGTTTAAATTTCTCGGCTCCATCATCTCGAGCGATCTGGGTTGGGACAATAACACTACGGCCATTGTGAAAAAGTGCCAGCAGCGTCTCCACTTTCTGAGACAGCTGCGGAAACTCGGTATGTCAAGAGGTATCATGGCACAGTTCTACCGCGCGGTGATAGAGAGCACCTTGTGCTTCTCTATCACTGTCTGGTATGGCAGCACAACCGCAACAGAAAAGAACCAGCTCGAGCACATTGTTAAGACTGCCTCCAAAATAGCTGGCTGCGACTTTCCATCTGTCGCCTCCATCTTCAAAACACGTATGGAACGGAAGGCAGGAAAAATCGTTCGCGGTCTGTCACACCCAGCCAATCATCTCTTCGAGCCTCTGCCCTCTGGCCGGCGGTTTCGTGCTTTGAAAGCCAGAACCTCTCGATTCAGATGCAGTTTCTTTCCAGAAGCTGTACTCAGTTCATCACCATCCATGGAACAACGTGATTCCATGATTGTGACATAGGACTGATGTGTGTAATATTGTGTTTATCTATCTTAGTGCTGTATACAGGACGACTGAGTGTATATCATGATGAATGCATGTGTAGTAAGTGAGGATGTTTTTTACTGTCGCCATGTCACACAAAAATCCTTGTAACGTTTTACTTGGTGAATAAATGTCTTATGTCTTATGTCTTATGATTAATTAAGGCACAGTGAATGCACGTCTAGATTACAGACCCGCACGCGCTTGGAGCAGAGAGGCTACGCTTTGGCATTAGTGACCATCACACCGTGTGTGATTTCACCCAGCGAGTAGTGTGACCAGAGGCAGCTTATCGAATAATGCCCGCCAGAACAGGGAGCGGCGAGTGAATGACGTGTTATGATCACAAGAATGTAACCACGACAGGTGGAGAACGGTGATGAATAGTTAGCGTAGCGTGATGATTTACTGGGAGTTTTAACCCCATCACTGCCAGAGGAAGCGGCTCGTCAAAGGAGCATGGATACGAAGTTGTGCCAGCAAGAGGCATGGATCCTCATGAGCCCCCGCAAATGCTCTTGCAGTCGGATCGCGTGAAGAGTTTTTCGCGTTTAGTGGATTGCCGGGAAACAGAAATATTATCGCAGGCAGAGAAGCAGGGTGGAGGTTTGCGGTTATAATAGCGGTTAGTGGCAGCAGGCTTTTAAAGCTTCAGCTTTCATCCCGGCTGCGCCTTAAGCATCTTGAAATAGATGGATCTGTGCGCATCGGGGACGCCTTAAAATACAATACAATACAATACAATACAATACAAATAGATGGATCTGTGATCATCCGGGACGCCTTACAATACAATACAAATAGATGGATCTGTGCGCATCCGGGACGCCTTACAATACAATACAATACAATACAACACAATACAATACAATGTAATGCAATGCAATACAATGAAAGGTAATGCAATATATTACAATGCAATGCAATCATTGCATTGCAATGCAATACAATGCAATGCAATGCAATATAATGCAATACGATGAAGGGGTAACTGTATGCATACTAACTCAGTGCCGGCGGCAATATGCACATTGCACATGGAGGTTGAAGCCATGTAAGTACATGTATCAGATTTGGGTGATAAAAAGCTTTGTTTTCACCTCTACGTCACACGACTAATCTTTTTAGCGCAAACTGTGCCACATGACCGAGTACAAAAACCCTTGTAGCGACAAATGGCGGACTTTTTGTAGCCCTCTTTCTGACGCGTCTTGGATGCCAGTTTTGTTCTATAAAAGATCGCCAAACGTTATAAAGTACAAAGCTACTTAGTGTTGTTCGAAACAACACGCACACTACTGGAGACGGCAATGTCATGAAAGATTTTAAAATACGTCATAAGTGTATTATGTATAAATATATATTCATTTTACGTCAGTAATGTCTGGCGCGATCCAGGTCGGCAGATTTCTTGATTTCTTTTACAAAAATAGTGGAGGAATGAAAACAAATACGTTATTGGTAGCAGGGGCTTGTTGCACGGACCCTTGTAGGTCTTCGGCCAAATAAGCCATTGTACCCCTCAGGCCTAAAAGGCCCGTGTAGCAAACCCCTGCGACCAGTAACTTAAAATGTAACGTGATGAAGTTTGGATAAAGCCATTTGTGTGATTAGTACGTACTAATGTTGATTACGCGAGGCACGGAGATCAGCAGGCAGTATGCATGACTGATTACAGTAGGCGAGGTGCTAAAGATGGCTAATTAACAGGAGGATAACAAAACTGCCAGTCTAGCTGTTAACTGACCCTCATTAACCCAATGCGCAAAAGGTCATCGGAACATTGTCACTGTGAGGATCTGCTGGGGCGGATTTCAGTCAGCGAGAGACAGAGACTCTTATGCTTCTAGCATCTGTATGGGGCGGATAACCCTTTGGCTGTCGGTGGGGCTTTTTGTCGAGGTGATTCCTGTAGGAATCACCTCGACAAAAAGCGCAACCAACAGCGAAAGGCATTCAAACTGTCAGTTGCTAGTTCTGTTAAAATGCTTTGACATTTCATTTATTTCGTTCCATTATTCATGTTCTTTGGTTGTGTTTGTTAGTTAATTAAGTAACGGTTAATGTGAAAAGTAGCAGGAGTATCAATAACGTCATCTTTCGAAAATAAAATTTACTGTTCAGGAAGATAAGATAAGATGAGATAAGAGATAAGAGAAGATAAGATAAGATAATAGATAAGAGAAGATAAGAGATAAGAGATAAGATCAGATAAGATCAGATAAGATAAGATAGAAGTTTATTGCCATATGTAAAAAATACATTAAGAAATCGTCTCGGTTCTGCACAACTTAAAAAGAAGAACATACAACACAGGTAAAATATAATTAAACTGACTAGCAAATAAAGTCGGTAAAAGCACTGTCAAGGAAAAGAACTGAGCAGTAATGACCAATGATCATAGATCTAGCTGGTCAAAGCACAAAAAGATACGAAAGAGAGGGGAGGGAGCTTTAAGTAAGTGACTGGAAGCAATGACAATGCAAGCCCCCCCCCCCCACCCCCCACCCCCGAAAGCGTATCACATATACACTGGATTTCCAGCCCATTGGTAGTCTTATTAGCACTGGCATTTTCCTCTTTTCTTTTCAAAGTTGACTGTTCTTTGTTCATTGAGAATGCAAGCACGCTCTCACAACAACATGTTGTAATATTACTGACAGAGTATTATTGTTCGACTTGATAATCATACCAGGAACAAACACTTCAAGTACAGAACACATAGACGTCACATACACATCAACTCATTACATCGTGAGGCTGCTTATTAGCCTATTGTCCTACGAAGGCTACATTACAGATTAGGAGATAGATCAAACATTTTAGTTCAAGGTTTGTGCTAGAATACTCTGGCACTACCGTTAACTCAATCGCGGCCAGCCGCATCCGGATGCGCGGCTTATGCCGCGCATCCGGATGCGGCTGGCAGCGAATGAGTTAAACTACCAGTCAAATGTATTTCAAGCAATAGTGTGTCAGATACACAAACTTTTCGCTGGAGGCGCGGGTGACGGACGGACAGACGGAATTTTAGTTCAAGGCCAGAAAAAGACAATCGTAGTGAACCTGTGACGAAGAACCCAACGAAGAAAGAAACACGCTTAGAAAAGACAGTTACCACACAATTTATTAATATTTCACCACTTTGCCACTTTAGCTGACAAGATAACTAAATTATATACTTGTTTATTTTTTTTACCCGAAATATTAACAAACTGTGTTGTAACTGTCTTTTCTAAGCGTTTTTCTTTCTCCGTTGGGTTCTTCTCTGCACTTTACACGCTTGGCTGTCACCTTTATGATCTGGAACCTGTGACAGTCTCTGGTGACATCACTTTTAATCATTGGTAGGGAAGGAGATTCATTTGAGTGGGCGTGTTGCTTACAGAGTTCATTAACCTGAGGTTAGTCTCAGTAGCTAAAGATAGGATAATTTATTGTTAAGCATTCGACTATATTATTGTCACGTGTTAACCCCGCATTTCCAAAAATTTGGAGGCGTCACCTAACGAGTTGGAGGAGATGTACTGAATATGATAATTCAAGGGTAGTGCCAGATCAGCTTGGCGCCTTATGGCGCCAAGCTAATCTGGCACTACCCTTCGGAATTATCATGATCAATCCATTTCCTGCTGTTGGGCGTTGGGGCCAAATGGGTTAACCTGAGGTTAGTTTCAGTAGTTAAAGATAAGGAAAATTTACGGCCCTGTATTCCACTATGTTTATTGTCATGTATTCCACAATATTTCTTGTCATGTGTTAAGCTATAAAACGTTGAAATGTGCAGCACATTACCTTGTCGTCAGGCATCATATATTCACACGCAAGCACACTCAGGTGTAGATAGGACATTTAATAAGAATTAAACTAAAACCGCTAATATACACGAGACATCTAATGATAATAAAGCTGAGACATTATAAACACATGGTGAAAAGTATTCCTTGCTAATCACACACAAGCCATACCATCACAACATCATTAGACATTACACATCTTACAGGTGTTAAAACATATAAGCGACAAAGATCGAGATGTTTAACTCCTTCAGTGCCAGTTCTGACGCAGATTGTAGTTCTGCAATTTCGCAAATTCATCGCTTAAAAAAAGCCCAAGGGACTCAGAGAGGCATAGATCCTCATGAGCCCCCGCCTCTGGTAGTTGGTAGTTGTTTCGATTTTCTGGGCACTGAACGGGTTAACTCATTCAAGAAGCCCCTCATCAATAGCTGCGGCAGTGCCGTATAGCGTTGCCGACAGGCAGCGCTATTCGTCACTTCCGCAGCTATTAAAGCGGGGAGTCTTGAATGAGTTAAAATCTTGGAAGTCACGCTTCTCGTTTTATTTGGAGGTATATATACCTGAGTGCACGAGGCCTGAAGACGTCATCAGGCAAGGCGGGTACCGTGAGCCGCTTGTCCAGGAAGGAGGGGGGTGGGGAGAGGGGGGAGCACACCTTGCCACTGACGGCGCTGGTGGGACGCTTGACTGAACACGACTTGGACCTCAGGCGGAAATACAACGACGACATGATGGCGGAGAGAGTGTGACAATCCTGATCAAGACCCTGAATGTGCCCGGTTTTTCAAGTAGTTCTGACTATAATCCTGCGTGTGAGCGTTTTCAAGTTCAGACTCTGTGTGGCAACAGGATATATTATTATGGCAATAAATATATTTTGTCAGTTCTGATTACGATCCGAGTTATCAGCGCTTTTTCAAAGAGTCAGTGAAAATGTCCGGCTACACAATGATAGGTTACCCATAATAGCGGCGGAGAGATTTTAGCGATCCTGATTCCGGCCGCAGTGTTATCACCGAGAAAGATCACCAGCAAAGCTCGACGACACGGTGAATAGCATTATGGTATGATAGATCTTCCAATCGTGTCGTCCAACCGGATGTATCAAATTCTGCGGTTCAGTTATTATATCGAATATTTTGCGTCCTATATAATGAATGTCCCTGCAATATCCTGTGTAATGGTTTACGAGTACAAGTCAGCACACCAAGGCAACTGCAAAAATATTGATCTGAAATAGATACGGCAAACTGTTGAAAGGAAAACAAACAGAAACCAAAAAGTGTACTGATCTGTGATTAGGGACCTTACGGCCAAAGGCCGTAAGGTCCCTAATCACAGACCAGTACACCCATTGAAAACTGTTTCACCATCTACACACTCTGGTCACCGCTGTTCACACGTTGGAGTCATGGGCCGGTCAGATGCATAGCCAAGCTTATTATAAAATTAACCCTTTGTTTGTCGGTAGCGGTTTTTGTCTCGATGATTCCTGACGGAATCATCGCGACAAAAACCGCTACCGACAGCCAGAGGGTTAAACTTGAAGGTATGTCGTAATGACAGCAACACCGACGGCAAAAACTATCCGATTCGTATTTATCAGAATGACGCGTTTTAGCTAAGCTGTCCCGTTTGTCGGCATGTTTCAAAACGTCTCCAAGTCCCGTTTCACGACCTACACCTCATTCTACTTCTCTATCACAGGCTTCGTCCGTCAACACTGACTGTGTCACCTGCGCGGCACAAGACATTTGACTGATGCGGCGGGATAACTCTCAGCTGAGCCGCGTTTCCCCCCGCGTGTCAAGTCTCCACTGTGACGCACACACACGCACGCACACAGTATCAACAAGGAAACTGTGTACAGAAAGTCCTCTCATCGCAGCTAAACACACGCGCATTTCCAATCGTTTCATCCACAAAACACAACGCATTACGGAGGTATCGTTTTGTCCATGTCGCTCGCCATGCTGACCGCTCAGTTTAAATGGTGTCTTATGGACTCGATTCACTGCATGCCTGCCTGCCCGATGTCCGGTATTTTTGAGGTCACTGAACTTCCCCCCCCCCCCCCCCCCCTGCCTGCGTGCCATATTTTGCGCTGACATGTCTAATGCATCGAGCTTACTCGTAGTTCCGTATATGCCAGCAGTCTATATTCAACCTCTGTTGCTTTTCCTCTATCTCCCAATCTTCGCTGCGCGACGCCGCTGATGCTAGCTTTATGCGTCATCAGTCCTAACGACCATCTGCAAGAGGCATAGATTCTCGTGAGCCCCTGCGACAGCAGGTGCTCATGAGAATCTATGCCTCTTGCTAGGTCTGAGTTTTACGTATTTACCCATATCTCTCCTCTTTGCATGGAGTAATTATAGAACTTGGATTATGCAGTAAACTTAAGACAGCAAGAACCTGCTCCGCTTCCGAGATGAAGTACTACCGGACGGATAATTTATGACTGACGTCCGATGGTGCGCTGGTCTGTCACATGATTTTACGACCCCAGGCATGCGCAGGAAGGTCCAAAATCATAGACCTGCACACGAGCGGTGACACCACCGAACAAAAGACCATTCATGCTATGACTTCGTTCACGCCCTGTCATAAGTCTCTGGCGTCTCGGTGACACAGTAACTGACTAAACTTGACACGTAGAATATTCCGGCACGCATCTTGGGATGGTTGACAGTTGAGTGCAGACACACTCACTTCATATGCGTGTCATGTATTTATGTACTGTCTACGGTTTCATCAATTGCAAATGGCTGATCGATCGTGATTGGTGAAAGCAACTCTGCGTACGAGTGTCAGACGTTGTGTCGGCTCATCTTCTGCGACCTGCACTGACGAAATCTTAGCAATGTTATCCTACAATTTTCAGCTAATTTGGTTCCGCACAAGTCTGAGACGCAGGTCGGTATTCGGCAACCACAAAGACAGACCGCGTAATTTACGTTGTATTGCTGAAAACTAACTTGTCAATAGAAAGCACCAGATAAACAAAAGGTCATCGGGGCGACTTCAGCCTTAGCTTGCCTGCACACGGCCGTGCGCGGGCAAGCTAAGGCTGAAGTCGCCCCGAGGACTTTGATTCACCGGGCAACCCCGTGGGATGCCAAAAGTTGTTAGTTCGGAGTTTAACGTCCACGGCACCGGAGTGATAATTAATGGCCCTAAGGGGCGGGTTAAGGGGGGAGGGGGAGGTGAAGGGGGGGGGGGGGGCGGGCGGTTGGGCAGGGACAGTTATTGCCTGTGAAACATGACCTGAACACTGATAAATTCGGGCCGCACTGCAACTGTGCCACTTTGATGTCAGTACCAGGACTTTTAACGGGCATGCTATCTGAACTAGCCCGTCGTTTTGCCTGGACAATGCGCGCTATATCGGACACCACGGTATACAGAGGATCGCGTAATACCGAGATTGAACTGTATGTAGCAGGTCGACACCTCTCAGGCGGCTCGTACTAAGCCCCGAAGTGTGAACCACTTGTTTTCAACCTTAGTTGTGCCGGCCGGACATGAAAGAGTGCTGACGCACTAAACGTTGGGTTGGGTCGACACCGAGGTTAGGACCCAACACTGTACGCTCATTCCGGCGACCACTGCATGTCACACGCTAGCGGCGCGTCACACCAAACCAGGAAGGTGTATAGGGAAGGAACTGAGACTGATCCATTCAGCTTAACCCATTGACATCCTCTGGCTGATTTAAACGGAAAAAAAACCACAAACAAACTTATTGTCCTATGAAGACTACATTACAAATTAGGCGATAGATCAACCATTTCAGTTCAAGGGTGGTGCCAGAATAGCTTGGCGCCTCAGGCGCCAAGCTATTCTAAATAATAATAATAATAATACCGTTATTATATAGGCGCTTTTTCTCAATTTTTGGGCAAATCGACTTAAAGCGCCGCGAACTGAAACCCAACACGCACACTCACGTAACAGACACGGATTTACGCCGTTTAAGACAAACACAGTACAAGACAGACGAAGGGCCAGTTCAGCTACTGAAGTTACAGAGATTTTTGATCGCTTGTATTTGAAATTTATTTGTAAAGTGGCCTGAAACCGGTACCAAAGTGTGGGGGGTGGGGGGGTGGAAGAACCGGAGTACCCGGAGAAAGAACCCCCGACGGTCCGCCCGAATTAACGGTGACACTTACGAGAGGAGAAAAGTCCGACTCCGGAACCCGTTTTCGAACCTAGCACCTTTGGCATTGGTGGAAGGCGCCTTAACCACTGCGCCACGGACCGCCCCAATACCGGCACCACCTTTGAAATATCGTAGTCAAACTAATTTCAAACAGTAGTGTATCAGGGTGAAAAGGGTTCACTCACCCTTGACCGACAAGATATGAGTGGACCGCAATAGTTAGACGGTGGTTTGGCGGCTAGCTATTCTGGCATCACTCTTGAAATCGCATGGTTTGATCTGTCCTGCGTTGTAATGTAGTCTTCAGATGACAAACTGACAATTTAGGAATTTACAATTTAGGAATTTGAACGAACGGACACAATGCCGCCCAGTGTGAAGCGACACCCACATGCTAGGTTAGGCGGAAATGCGTTTTCACATCGCACGGTACGGTATTTATTTTCTGACAACTTGATCTACGATATTTACGTCTTGTTCAAATATGTCTTCCTGAACAGTGATTAGACGAAGCAAAAGAAATGCGATTTTTAAAAAAGTCATCGAAAAAACACTAAAGTATAATAAGAAATGAAGAACTTGAATGCTTCACACATCATTAACCCCTTCCCTGCCGCTGTACGTACATTATTGAGTCGGAAAATATTCTTCATTCATTGCCTAAAGCCAAAACCGTCAAAGAAACGTGGATACAAATTGGTCTTAGCAAGAGGCATAGATCCTCATGAGCCCCCGCAATTGCGGGGGCTCATAAGGATCTATGTCTCTTGCAGTTGGATCGTGTTCGCTTTTCCTCGGCAGTGATGGGGTTAAACGCGATTCAGCCTGTGAGATGCACTAACTGATGACACAAACACTAAAGGCGCCCGGCAGAGAAATTGAAAACACACTGCGCTCAGCAGCCACGGTTGGTTGGTTGGTTAGTTCGAGGTTTAACGTCCACAGCACCGAGGTGATCATGCACGACCCTGACGGGCGGGTTATGGGGGACAGGGAAATCTATTGCCTATGGAGTACGACCTGAACACATCAACTCAGGCGCACTCCAACTGTGCCACTTTAATTTACCAGGACCTTTCAACGGACATGTTATTGAACAAGCCCGTCTTTTCCTCCTGGATTGCGAGTCCAGCTACCGGGGCCGAGACGGGGATTCGAACCCACGACCCGGCGATTCCCTTCGCTCTCCTACTACAACGCTTAACCGCCTGAGCTATTTCGGACTCAACAACAGCCACCGAGTGAAGTAGGTCCTACTTAGCGAAGAAACCCTTGGGCCGGCTGTAATTATATTAAGTGTCGAGCAAGCCAATCGAAGGCGCCGTTTTGTTGCAACCAGCGTGGCAAGTATACTTCACACACACACACACACACACACACACACACACACACACACACACACACACACACACACACACAGAACATACGCCAAGCAATCAAAGATGCAGCACGTGTGTTGGACAACCAAGTTTACACAATATGTACAACCTGGGTATGGGTCAGCCACGACAGCAACAGCCGGGAGGCGTTATAGTCACAGCAGTTAAAGTACCATTACGTGTAAAACTGAAGACAAATTTCATCACCATTTGTGTTCGTTATGCCTTGTCGACAACTGAACCTAATGAACTTTAACAGCAGTTGGGACACGCAGCAAAAAGGACACGCGTAATTGCACTTTTTTTTTATTCTTGCGCAGCCGTTAGCGTGTCAATCTGTTTTTAAATGTTTCTCGTACTAAAAGCGTTATATTTATAGAACTAGGTCAGGTTACTTGATACAAAGACGATGCGTGCTGAACTGGATTGTCCTGTGTCTAAATGAACCATAACTAGACCTGTGTGTAGCGTTTCGAAACCATCTGTTACAGTAGTGTATCTTTGAACAGTTACAGCGGTAGTAGTGGGCCTTTAAACAATAAATATTTATCGGTCGGTCATGTTGGCCAGCACGACTTTACCTATATCTGTACCGGCTGTTACGTGATTGTGAACTTTACGGCGCACGGCACGTAAGTCAGAAAATCACAGACCAGCACATACACGTTATGTAGGCCTATCATACATATTCGTTCAGTGATGCAAAGCCGGCATGGGGCCAGTTGAATGAGTGAGCTTAGTCCGCTGTAGCGGCGCACCTTGCCGCTTAGTGGCAGGCGCAGGACTAAGCTCACTCATGCAACTTGCCCCTGGCTGCTACGTTCACTTCAGTAGTACAAGCCTTCACAAGGCGCCCCGCATCAATAACTGCGGAAGTGTCGTATAGCGTTGCCGCCGGCAACTCCAATACGACACTTTCTCAGCTATTGATGCGGGGTGCCTTGCGTGAGTTAACAGTCGGTTCCTTTCCTACATATAAATTATAGATACTCAACACCTTATATTACGCTGTCTATGACGTCTGCCCGGCTACGGTCTGGAAAGCTTGATATTCTAGACTGTCTTTAACGGGGAACAGGTCGCCCGGCACGGCAGTAATTTGAAAGGCAGCTTCTCATCATAGTCTTCTCCGGTTGCCGCAGCAGCCGCCTACTATCACGTACTAAATATTGCATGTAGTAGTATTGACCTTTGAGTATTATTCTCTGACCGTCAAAACCGGAAGTTGCGTCAACTTCCGGCGCTGCCTTGGCATCCGGCTCAGTCGATCAAACTGAAACCTCTCTCTCTCTCTCTCTCTCTCTCTCTCTCTCTCTCTCTCTTAAAAAAAAATTAATGTTGTAGAATAGCAACGACAAGTACGAAAAATGGCCCATATTCTAATTACTTTATCCGTTGATAATAGAGTTTCATTTCATTTCAATAAAGTTTCATTTCGGGCATTTTATTTCAATTCTCATTCTCTCTCTCTCTCTCTCTGTCTGCCTTCCTCCCTCTCTCTCAGACTCCTTCTCTCCACCTAGTAACTGCCGTGGGGCCCCTACACGTAATACAACCCAAGAACGAATTAGAACCCAGGCTGCACATGTAACACCATCGTGTGACAAGGGTGACGGCCAGCTACCTGCAACCCGGACTTCTTCCGCCCAGTGGAGCAACGATGTACTGGCCACATTCATTCACCCATTCACTCGGCAATGCTGCCCAACGGATACGCCAATACGAATGAGAGCGCACGTTTGCACACCGGCCTAGGATCATGACAAATGTACTTTAACCCTTTGGCTGTTGGTAGCGGTTTTTGTCGCGATGATTCCTGAAGGTCAATGCTCGTTTACTTTGTGAAGACATGCGAAACCTATACAGAGACTGATCAGTGTGACTTTCCTTGTCCCTTGGGTCTACCGCCATTTGAAGGAAATCCTTTCAAGCATGTGATTGCCAACCAACTCTCCCTCTGCATTGCAGCGAGATTGTGCGTATGGGCTAAAAATAGCCACAATCCAAAGACGCCACGACTATGACAAAGCAGCTACTGGCTATAGGAAATTACGTGCAAAATTACGTGCAACTGATTCCAGGGAGTCCGCTTGCAAGAGAAAGCTACTGCCAGCGGTTGAGGGGCTTCACAGCCGCAATTGACCTTCCCTGAGCGTGGTTCCGCCGTGGCCCAGTAATATAGCGTTCCACGGTCCAATTTATTGTTCCGATGCCGAGTGTAATGTGCACGAGTGATGAAGCACTGCAGCGCGTCCGGTTGGGAATGAGAGTGAAAATTGGCAGCTATTGCCTCGTCAGTCGTGGCAGATATTGCTTTACATAACTCCGCAGCAGCACTCAGGTAGTTTTGACACACTGTACCGGTTAGCATTACGGGATCGCCTCACCACGCCGGCCACCGGGACGTGTGAACAAACGTGAAACTCAATCGATTTTTTTCTTCATTCGCTGCCGGACCAAGTACGTTCTATAAGCGGATATGTATGAATCACAGGCCTAGGTTGAGAAACACATCAGTATTCACTGTGTATATCAATGTACATTATTGACCTCGTCTCATTGCCCAGTGTTGGAGCGACTGACTTGAACTGAAGGTGCAGCCGGATCAATACTGTACATTGATAATAAATACATTTTAAAAACGCCTTTCACGACCGAGGCTTCTGTGCCAGATCAACAGTAGCACTTTCGCTGTCGCGTAGCGATTTTGTGTTTTTCGAGGGGATAGTCCTGCAGTGAACTCACCTCGACAAAACCCGCTACCGACAGCCCGAAGAGTTAACGACAGTGGTTGCGCCTACCGCGACTGTTGAAGTGTCGCCGCTATAACATGCGTCAAGCTAGATCGCTCAGCACTACCATCGAATGATAATCAGTTGTTGTCAGTTGAGCTTAGTCCTGCGCCAGCCACTAAGCAAGGTGCTCCCTTAGCGCGGAGCACCTTGCTAAGTGGCTGGCGCAGGACTAAGCTCCCTCGTGGAACAGCGGAGCACAGCCGGGCTCGCAAATTTGTGCATACCGGCTTGGCTGCACTGATGTATTGAAATGTCAGTGACATGCACTTTTGACTGAAAAATCAATAGCAACACTGACTCAACTCGGCATTCTTGTTTAGTTTCACCGTCTATGACTGCCGAGTCCTTAAACTGAGTCGAAAACATACACAGAGCGGCCGGCCGCGGACAGGCAGTGAACCGACTCAAATTTACTTCGGCCGGCATTTGAGCAAGGCAAGCACCAGTCAGCACAGTCCAATCCTAAACTCCGTAGTTTCTCACTTGAACTGTTTCTCAGTTATTTCTAGCATTATAAGTACCGTGCTTGAATATGCAAGGAAACGAATTTTATGAGAGCTAAAGCCGCTGAAGTGATGCGCAAACAATTCAGTTCAGTCTAATACTAAGCTGATGCCGGAATGATTGAGGCAGGGTTACCAATGTTATCTATCCACTTCACTGAGTCTCGAACAAATCCTCCAAAGCTATAGAGTCACACTCCACAGACCTAAACCCAGTGAAATCTGATCCTCGCCATCATTAAAGTGCAAACTTCTTCGTCACAATGCCACATTACTGAAGCAGTACCGCAACTGAAGCTCCGCCGCATAAATACTGTCAGCTCACGGCTTCCCTGCCTACTAACAAGTCGATCCTGTGGGTGCGCGTGTATCGGCCCAGCCAATCACACGCGGGAACGCGTGCAGCGTTGTGCAATGTGGCACTGCGGGGCACCAGACCAACACCGCCAGGTCTGCTCGTCAGGAAAACGACAGGAGATGGACACTTTAATGTTTTGCATCTAATGCCAATTGGCTCACTCTTTAAAACTGCACGTTCAGCAATAACTGCGCACTAGTTTCACCGGAGCCAGACACATGCGATGATATTCAGTTGTGCGAGATGGAGCGACAGTCAATCTTGTGCAGTAGAGGCTTAACCCTTTGGCTGTCGGTAGTGTTTTTCGTCCTGCAGGAATCGCCTCGACAAAAAACACTACCGACAACCAAAAGGTTGATACAGAATAATAAGACATGAATTCATCAATCAGTTTTGCATTTGTACCGTGATGACTAGATTACACAGTTCAAAGGACACTGACACCATGACAGTTCGAAGGTGGTGTAAGTGATGCCTGGCGCCGACTACGGGCGCGAAGCTATTCTGGCACCATCTTGAACTGTTTCTCAGTTATTTCTAGCATTATAAGTACCGTGCTTGAATATGCAAGGAAACGAATTTTATGAGAGCTAAAGCCGTGATGACTAGATCGCATACAAATGGGTTCGAATTTGTTGTTAAGCGCTGTGCGCAAGCCGCGGGAGCTAGATCAGTCCGAGGATGAGGAAATGGATCGAACGTGCAAAGGGACAATCAAAGAATGATGGTACCATAATGGAGAAAAGGGGAGGGGGGGGGGGGGGCGTGTCGGGGTGGGTGGTGGTGGGGGGGGGGGGGGCGGGATTAGCCGTTTGTAATCAGCTGGCATAACTGTAAAATCTGCCTCAAGACGTTACGTAATATATACTACTAAACATGTCCAAAGTTCATTGTGATTACCCCTGCCACCGCCGAGAAGCACCAAAGACCACCCAACTGCAAGAGGTATAGTTCCTCATGAGCCCCCGCAGTCGCGGGAGCTCATGAGGATTTATGCCTCTTGCTGAAACCACTTTGTTGTTGTTGTTGTTGTTGTTGTTGCTTTTTTTTTTACGACTAAGAACGTTGAATTTACAATGACTTGAAAAACACTGAGTACAAGCATCTTTTTCATCGGATTATTCCAGCTCAAAACTATTAACCCCTTCCCTGTCACGGTACGTACACTGTAGTACACTTTTCTTTCTGAAATCTTGGTTCATTCAACGACCAAAAGCCAACACCGTCCAAGAAACGTGGAAACAAATTGGTCTCAGCAAGAGACATAAATCCGCATGAGCCCCCGCGACTGCGGGGGCTCATGAGGATCTATATCTCTTGCAGTTGGATCATGTTTACTTTTTTCTCGGCAGTGTAAAGGTTAAGAGGCATGATGAACGTTTGAATACAATCTCACGAACGGTATTTTACTCAGTGTGATTAGTGTCATCTCTGTCTCTGTCTGTCTGTCTGTTCATTTCTCTCTCTCTCTCTCTCTCTCTCTCTCTCTCTCTCTCTCTCTCTCTCTCTCTCTCTCTCTCTCTCTCTCTCTCTCTCTCTCTCTCTCTCTCTCTCTCTCTCTCTCCACTTCTGGTTGTACTTTTTGCCTGTGTTTCTATGTGATGGGCCAATGTCCTGCACAATAAACCATTGTCTTGAGTCTCTCTCACTGAGAAATGTCAAGTGTTTGTTGAAAGCCTGAAGTGATGTTGACAGCATGCATTCAAACTGCAAGATCGGCATTTGTAGAACACAAGAAGATAAAATCTAGTTACTATAAAGGCTACGGTGAAAAGGAGTGTTCTTCGTAGTTATCATCGATTTAATAATGACGGTCTCAGTCTCTTCCGTCCTCTATCATAATAACTACATAGCGACAGGCTACGGCCGGCAAGCGCGGTTTTTACCAGTGGCCGCATAAAAATAGTGTACAGTGTCATCCCTTCTGTTGGACTAACACAGCTAGAACAGCCCCGTACGGGTCGCACATTGAGGGACTGCTCCCCAGATAGACCCAGTCACAAGTACACTTCTATTCAAATGATATGCTTTAGCATCTCTGTCACGGCACGGGTTTTTTCCTTTTATTTTTGTAGGGGAGTTAAATTTAGAGGGGTGACGGAGATTAGTTAGTCACCGGGTAAAACGATAGCATAGATGAGTTGTTTGGCCTTTACACGAGGAATTGCTGCCGAGCGAGAATACGAAGGTCGGCGTGACGCACGTGATCGCTCAGTTTGCGCGATCGGGTGGTCCCCGATTCTCGTGAACTTACATCGAACTTTTCACTTGGCGCATTTTTGCAAAACGTACGATATCCAAATGGTTAGTCAGTGGCTTTCCAACAGTGAACAAAAGCAGTCGCTTCTAAACAGCAGAACAGAGCAGTCGCCTAGGGAGGTCATTCAGGCTTGGTTCTCCATTAGCTGAAGCCCTCAAGCGGTTGTGCCGTTCAAATGTAACGGCCCTGCAATACGGTTCTGGTCGCCCCGGAGCAGGTGTCCTGGAAAGGAGAGGAGAAGAAACTGCGACGACTTAACCCCTGGCTTGTCTTGTCTTTGTTTGTTTTCGTCCCAGCCGGGGGCGTCTTTTCACCGTTGACAGTGAGTACACGCAACAATTCTTTAGTGGCCATATACTCGGGGGGGGGGGGGGGGGGGTGTTTGTGTGTGCATGTTCTGGTATTATTATTATTTTGGTTAGTGCGTATTGGGGGACAAGTGTAAGAATGTAGAGACAATGCCATTTATTTTATTTGGTAGTAGCTAGCATCGGAGGGTAAATTTGGAAGGGAGTTGTATGAGAATGTGTAAATATGCGTTTCGTTGAGTTTGACTTTATTACTGTTGTGGGAGAGAGGTGAAGGAAAATAAAAGACGGCAATTAAGATTGCGGGAAGGGTGATGTGATTACCTTTCTTCTTCTTGTTAGTTATTCATGTGTATTTTTGCACCCTTGTTTTAGTGCATCCAAAAACCAAAAGTCTAAAGATCTGAGTGGATTAATCTGCCACCGTTACTGTGCGGAAGGCCTGGGTGGTTCGTTGTGAGAGTGGAGGCTGGCCGAGTGTGTCACTCCGCCTCGTGGGACTACGACGCCGTACCTGAGCGCTGTTGCGAGCGTCGCGGCACGCCCGTTTTTAGCCAGGTCGGGTCGTCTCATTTAGTATTAACTTATTTAAGTAAAGTTTTGTCCATTTGTAAACTTGTAAAGGACGTTGCGAGATTAATGTAATTTCCTCGTGGCGACAATATTGTGAGAGAAACTTTGTCGCAGTGACAGAAATATTGTGTATTCTGAAATATTGTATTATTCAAAAAGAGCCATATGCTATGAAGAAGCTTATCGCGGAAGCAAGAGCGTTAAGCTGAGCTGAGCTTGACGTTTGTGCTTCCGTCGAGAAGGTTCAGTGACTTGTGAACTATTAATTTTTTTTTTCAATTTTCATTTTTTTTTAAAAAATTAAGGATATTTGTTGTATTATATATTTGATGTTATTTTGTTTTGTGTATAATGGATATTCGGGTTGGGGAGTTTGAACGTGTGTGTGTGTGAATGTGATGTGTGAGTGCGTGGATAGGATCGAGTGAGGATATTTTGGATTATTGATAGCTTTATATGTAATAAATGTTGTCGGAATTGTTCCTCTGGTGTTTGTGTTAGAATTGGAGTGGTTGTTCTCGAGTGGTAGCGCTCATAGTTCGCGCCCCGGAAGCGGGGGTCGTGACAATCTCATTTAAATAGACGAGTACTTGTGGCGTAATCCCCGAGTGGGCCTATATGGGGAGTGCCACCACAAACGCCACGCGGAACAAACTAAGCTGATGCCTCAAATCGATACATAGCGGCTTGAAATCGGATGTCTCTAACGTAGCCTGTGGCTGCTGCTGGAGAGATTACTGCTGTTACAAGTGGTAATTGTGTCAGTAAAGACGTGTGAAATGTCATTTAACTCCAACACAATACGACCCCACCCGGGTCTGCCCTGGGGGACTTGGGTGGGGTTAGGTATTTTTTAGTTCCCAGGGTCACCCTGGTCAGCCCCACAGGGTGGGTTTTTCTCTCTATTCTGGGGCATGTGTTTCTGTCTACCCTTTGTCCATTCACCTGTATTTGCCTTTTTAAAACTCTCCCTATTGTCTGCACTGCCTGTAGCTCTTGATATTGGATGTGTGTTGCTAAATGGTCTTAGCTTTATTTAGGCCCCATGTGTTAGGTTTATTTAATGTATTTGACCGGCTGGCGACATACATTCAATGTTCTGTTTTTTTTTTTTTTTTTTTCACAAGCAGTGCAGGCACGTCCTGAGAAAGCCTTGTTGCTGTCGGGACGTTAAGCAATGTACAATCAATCAAACCAACACAATACACACAGAATAGTGGGGTTCCGTTTGCAACGAACGACTCCCAACAACGAACTAGAGCAAAGCCACGGCGAACAAGCTGCCTCAAGACAACACTCCAAACAGCTTCAAGAGGTATAGATCCTCATGAGCCAGGTTGGAGCCTTTTGGAGCGTTGTCTGTGCTTATGGTGCTAGCTGGTTATCCGACGTGATTTTGCTCTCGTTCGTTAGTTAGGAGACGTTCGTCGCAAACGGAACATCACTCATTAGTGCGTCCCCAAAGACGGCAACTAGCGAGTGCTACGGCCTCTGGTTAAGAAATAACAAGATGAGGATTTCATCCCAAAGTCTACCGTATTGTTTGGAGCTCAGATGCGTTTATCTTTTAGTGACATTTAGAGTTGTTCATATTTTTAGGCTTATTATGCTGATTCATTTCCCTCCTCTCTAAGCCAACCTGACCAACACACGCGTCGGCGCACACAAATAAAGACTTGTCGGACACACGACGCTTCCCGCCATTAGTACGCTCTGTGGGCTCGTGTAGAAACAGGAATCCATTTCCTTCTACTCTAACCCACCCTCTGATCCACACACATTGGCACACAGAAATAAAGACGGACACACGGCGATTCCCGCCATTCGTAAGCTCTATGGTCTGGCGTAGCATTCTGAAGGAGAATAATAGCACGAGCAGCGAAATAACGTCACTTCAAGCTTCACGTCATGGCATCATTAGCCCCACGATGCCGTGCTCATAGTGACGACTCGATGTTATACGTCACTCATCGCAGTACTAACATTTGACGTATCCGAGGATCAACTTTGCAATTTTCTTGCTGATTTTCACGCTTAGGGCTTACAGGTCACAATTTTGACCTAATCCTACCCCAGGGCGGGGACAAACAACGGGCTTATGCAAACACTGTTTATAAAATATATCATGCGGGTATTAATGAGAAGATAGTGTTTTTTTTTTTTTTTTTTCTTAAA